>JAQFYT010000676.1:0-22079 GCA_034694925.1 Ceratophysella denticulata
ACGTTGCATGTGTAAATGACGTGGAACTTGGATGTCAAATGTGTCCATGAGTAATTATCTATTGTTTTTATTGTTTTACCGGGTATTACTAATTACTTCTTGCCGCCGTCTACTATTATGAAAGCAGAGATAGCGCACAGCACAGTGTAGCATTGGAGTCACGTTTTACGTTAAGCATTTGCCTTGTCTTAAAGTAAGTTTAGAGTTAACTTTGCGGTGACAAGCTTAGCGCTATCGCGAAGATATCGCTTTTAGTTTGTTAGACATTAGAAGAAATGAAACGACAGCCATTCACCTTGACCGTGAAATACTAGAAAGAAATTGATACTTTGATACACTCGTTCCGGTCACGTAATGAACATATCCTTCAGCTCACCATGCTGACGCTGACACATGTTCGAAGTAGTTGCAAAGGTTAGGGGTTAAGGACGCTGACTTGAGTTTTGAGTTAATGGTGTATAGTGAAGTGAAGATTAGGAACTCGCATGCTGGATATTGGATATTTGGTATAGGCTGTGATTATAGACGCATTGAATTTGAGCGTGCTCACAATGGATATCAGAATCAGTATGCGATACGGCTATTGCAGACTTGGAAATCGGATATCTAGTATCTAGTCCAGAAACGAGAAAGTTGTTTCTGTTACAGATTATTAAGGTCAAAGTCAGCTGTATTTCGCAGCAACTATTATTTATGTAAGTTTAGCTGCACTGCAGTAGTTTCGTCAGTCAGGGTCATAAATTGCATTCTAATTAGATCGTACGAATTCACGACGGCCGCAGCGCAGTGACGTTGTTATTAGAACGTTATTCTACTCTACATGAGCGTAGCGTGAGATAAATTTGTTCCAGTCCAGGGCTTATCTAATGTTTGAGTTTTTCAAGGCAACACAATGTTTGATTTGCTTTGCAGCTATGATGCTGATGCCGACATGAGATTTCCGCAAACATTTCACGCCTTCGTTTACCTGCTGAATTAATTACAAATTTTCCACAACTTGAAGTTGAATAGGATATACTGTTATTTAAATTCAAAACTTTTTGGTTATTTTTCCTACACTAATACTATGTACAATTAGTAAGTACTCGAGTTTCGCGTAGGGTGCATTCTGCATTTCTTCAAAAGTAGCGTTATTGATATTATACAACCCTTTATTCAGGCTTCCACTCTTCATAGACTGACGCGTGACGTAATGTAATACCCTATCAGTTCAATGGCCAAAAATTGTTCATGTTCAAATATCAGTAAATTGGAACAACAACCTATTATGCCCATAGTATTTTTCATTCTATAAGTGCATCTGCCGGCTGATATAATCATACAAAATAACTCGAGTTCGCAGTGATTGGCGCCTGCTTCTACTTGTACTTGTACTCGTTTATATGTAAGTTAGGTTAAATTCAAAGTTACCCGTCTCTTCTTCTGACATGTCTGACTTTATCATATAAAATCTGGCAGCATACTGCATTGGTATAACTGCATTCCCAAATTCCATTACCAACTAACAGAAATTTATGCAATGGTAATCCTCAAGGATAATTCAATTTTTCATTTCTTGAAACTTCAACAAAGTCTGGTCTGTGGTCTGCTACAGGAAATTTTATGCCGACCATGTGTCTTGTGTCTTGTCTTCATATTCACACTGATATTTCATGAATAGCTCTAAATGATATGATATATAGGTACAGTACTATACTATGGCGTGCTGGCCTGAGCACACCATTAACTATGCACGCCCTATACATATCTGGAATTGACCACGACCACTCACATGGCAACTGGCTAATACTGGCTTGAATTTGGATTTTCTCAACCTTCCTGTCCAATGTCAACCAGTAAAAATCCAACCTAAAATGCGTCACGTCCAAGCCAAGCCAAGCAGAATTATGTCATTTCCCGATTACGATTAATATAAGCGTGTACATACTGATAATTACTTCATCACTCCTATCAGTTATTTGGTGAATGTGAACTGATTTGTGCATGGAATGAGCATGGTCGTTTGTGAGAGTACATGGAAAAATATGATGTCGAAAAATACAGTACAAAATGCTTGACATGTGGAAGCAAGCTGTTATAAGCAAAGCACTTGTATTTTTGAGTATGCCATATGCAATGCAGGCAATTGGAAGTAGCCGGTTTCTGGTCTGTGGTTCCAGTTCACTGACATTTTGTGAATTGTGAACAAGGACCGAAGGTTACTTTCATTTGCTGAGGGGTATGGTATTAAGATTTAGCTGGCTTGTTGGCTTTGGCTGGAATAATCATGGCAGAAGAATGAGAATGGATTTTGATAGCCTCAGGTGAGCTGCGGACAGGTTATTTCGAGGCTTTAGCTTTAACACAGGCAGGTATAGGTTTGCGGCTTTTTGGTATGCACGTGTGAGATAGAGTTGTACTCGATATACTGTAGATTTTTGTTCTTCGTGGAGTTAGGATTCCAGTTTTTGTCTGGATTTTGGCATGGGATTTAGAAAGTGTTCATTTTACTGTAGAGAAATGAATGTACAGGTAGATATACAGTAAATGACGTGGCAATATGCATGATGTAATTCCTACTGTAAAGTAGCCGGTTGAATAAATGGAAAAACACAGAGTAAATCGCATTTCACGTTATCTTTATGATGTGATATGTGATATGACTAATGATTCTGGCTGCATGATAACTGATATCTTCAAAATGCCTTAAAATAAGGAAGTTTATGAAAAATGTTATAAAGTTAAAGGATAAAATTCTGACTTAGCGAAAATCGAAATTATCCTTATTGTTCTCCAGCTCAGGGTTATACGTTATACATATCCATCCATCCGTATGTTATTTACAATTACAAGTTTCAAGGGAAATAGTAATGGCTCGGAGAATGACTCGGTATGTTGGCTTATGCAATCTCCACGTTACGACATGACGATACATGATGAAGTCGGATAAATTCTTAGCATTTTCTATGTAGCATAGTGTTGAATGAGGAATAGGTAGGTGCATAATGCGTATGATCAAGGAAGTTCACATGGAATTCAGGTGTAGCTTCATTGCATACATAAATCGTGCTTTTCTTGACTATACATAACAATGCTTGTTTTGCTGCTTTTTCCGTTCCATGCCAGATATGCTAATGCAAATAATGTGAAATTTCAGGAAAACAACTGATTTGTATTATGCAAAATTGTGTCGTGACCGTGTTTCCTCATTGATTTCGTATTATTTTGCATTTAACCTATAAAATTGCGCTTGAGATTGCGACAGTTTCAACAAACCCAAAACCCTTTGACCTTTTGAATTTTCTGTCTAAGTACTGTTAAGTAGCTGTAATTTTACAAGGCTAATATGCGACGTATCTGTATGTATGTCATCAAGATAAGTTTAACTATACCACTGTTACGACGTTTTCCTATCCGAGTCCGGGTTACAAAAGTGGCAATAGTCAATAGAAGAATTCATGCTGGGCTTGTAACTTGCGTATTTAGCCAAAAATATCAGAAGAAAATACACGAATTTTATGTAGAGCGTCTTTTGACGAATTTAGTCAATAATCCATGATTTGATCAATTCGTGTATGTCAAGTCAAGTTTCATTGGGTCAAGGCCTTCTGAATTGAGCTTAAAATATTCATAAAGTTATTGTGTAGTTTGCAACCAGTAAGGGTGCACTTTGTTGGCTTGGCGTATATAGGCCATGGCATGAAGTCAGTAAAAGGACTGGGCGTGGCTGTGAGCTTTGTTTGGTTGGCGTGCTATTTTCTACAAGCTACAATTTAAGACTTAAAAACATGTCAAGAATTTGAGATTTCCGGTTAATAATTTATGATTATGCATTACATTATGCTGCCAATTGTACAAATGTAATTTTGTGAAGTGTCTGTAATTAAATTATCGTTCTATGTTCTTTTGTATTTCTAGGTTGGAAAGGCGAATGGAAAGCTGAGGAATTTCATCATTGAACCCTTCGTTCCACATGCGCAGGTAAGTCTACTTTCTCCCTAATACCAAAATCCCAAAGAGAAAGTTTTCTGCCACGATTCCAAGTATTCAAGGCGGTTCCTCGCCTCCGCGACGAGCTTGAGCTACATAAGCATTCTCTGTCCTTCGGAGACGAACGGACCAGAATCCTGAATTTTCCGTATTTTACCTGACCTTGGCACCAAATATCTGGGTTACATACAAGCCCAAGTCCTACTCTGAACTCCCACACAGTCTCCTTTCTCCTCCAAAAACTCCGGGTTTCGTCCTTTATTGATCCAATCCATCTATGGCTAAATGTTAGATGCTCCAGACTTGCGAATCGACGCTTATCCTTCTGTACTTACAACTAGCCGACGCTTATTGTTTTTTGCTATATAGGAGGAAAATATGTATTTGCGATCTGCGATCTACGGGCTATAGATCACGGAATGCGTACCTAGGTAAAAACATTTCTGGTTTAGGTTCGATTGATCTGTTTGTACACGAAATGCCCGATACAGATTTTTTGATCGCATTTTAAAATGAATTACTTACCTCGTTACCTGCAAAACCAGCAACGCGGACAACTGATATGAAAAATGAAATTAATGGACTTGCGTTTAGTTCTCAATTATTCTACATAGTGTATAAGAAAATAGCTAGAATTAGGGTTTCACAGACAAAAACAGCGTATTATCTACGTCCAAGAATTTGTTTGCTTTCATGCCGCCATATACTAACCAAGCCAGAATAGAAACTATCGACATGCTTAACGTTAACCCAACCACTTTACACATTACCTACTTATCCACTTAAGTAAATCGCCTTAATAATTGAACTATTTAGCTTTTAGCTAGACATTGTTATACGTTCAACTTCAAGGTTCAATGTTAGACAAACAACAAATTATGTTTTTGTCGGGCTTTCTTTGAGAGTGGGAGCTAAATTAGAGGAATCGATTTTCGCTTCTTTTTCAGCAAAAGTGCTGAGCCAAGTACTAACTTTTGTTCTTTTTTCTGGTTTACGTTTCACCTTTTCTTAGGACGAAGAATCCTACGTCTGCATTTACTCACACCGAAATGGGGATACGATTCTATTTCATCACGAGGGTGGAGTTGACATTGGAGATGTGGATGCGAAGGCAAATGCACTCCAAGTTCCAGTTGATTATGTTCCATCCATTACGGAAATCAAGGATACCCTCCTCACCCATGTTACTGCTGACAAGAAAGAGTAAATATTCAATATGATATTTGGTTATAACTTCTGTTATATATGTTACGTCTCGGATATAATCTTGGTTCTGTTATAACCGAGCCGGTTCGTATATAATATCGACTGCGGTTTTAGTCAACGAAATACCATTATCAAGCAAATTCGAAATTGATAATTATTGGATCTGAACCGGAATTCAGCGCTCTTTTCAATAGTGTAATTAGTTTTCAGCTCAGAATTTTTTTGCCTTTTGAAAATGTCAAATGACTGAGTCGTCTTGGAGCGTTTCCACTTAATGTGTAATTTGACATGCTGCAGCAGGTTAGCGCCAGGTTCTGGTCCAGATTCCATAATTAACCAATTCTGATTAGCTTGACTAATGGTGTTTAATTGGCAAAAACCGTATACAATATTATATACGAACCGGTTCGGTTATAAGCAAGATTATATTCGAACCGTAACATATACAATACAAGGCTGAAGTATTGAAGAAGGTGTTGCTTACATGTGTGTTTTGTAATGAATTTTTCAGAGTTATTGCAAAATTCATCGAAACACTTTACAAATCATATGTGGACCTTTACTTTACATATCTGGAAGTCAATCCACTCGTCATTACCGGCGGAAAGATTTATATTTTGGATTTGGCTGCAAAAGTAGATGCCACGGCTGATTTCATTTGTAGAAGCAAATGGGGTGACATTGAATATCCTCCACCATTCGGACGAGATGCTTATCCTGAAGAAGCCTACATTGCTGATCTTGATGCTAAATCTGGAGCCAGTCTTAAGGTGGGTTAATAATTAAATATTTCATGTAATGTCACGATTTAAACAACGATATCCTATATCGTTTATTTTTACAGTTGACAATTCTGAATCCCAATGGTCGTATCTGGACAATGGTTGCTGGTGGTGGAGCCTCTGTTATTTACAGTGACACAATCTGTGAATTGGGCGGTGCTTCCGAGCTGGCAAACTACGGAGAATATTCCGGTGCTCCTTCAGAACAACAAACATATGAATATGCTAAAACCATTCTGTCCCTCATGACTAAGCAGACTCATGCCGAGGGCAAGGTTTTGATTATCGGCGGTGGAATTGCTAATTTCACCAATGTCGCTTCCACCTTCAAGGGAATCGTGACAGCACTTCAAGAATTCCAACCCCTTCTCGTTGAGCATAAAATCTCAATCTTTGTACGAAGAGCTGGACCGAATTATCAGGAAGGTCTTCGTGTGGTTCGCGATGTTGCTACTAATTTGGGCATTCCACTTCATGTCTTCGGACCTGAAACTCATATGACTGCCATTGTTGGGATGGCTTTGGGAAAACGACCGATTTCTCATAGCAATGATGAGAGTTCCAGTACTACTGCCAACTTTCTTCTTCCAGGCTCTTCGAGCTCTGTCGTAAGTTTCAGAAGTTTTGCTATTTACATTTTTAATGTGACCGCTAACCGTTAATGCTTATTAATTTAAAAATTTTGCATTAATTTCGTTCTTTTACCTGGATTTTTTTACTAACCAACTAAAGACTTTAATACCTAATCTTGTTTCGTGTTGTTTTTCCTGATTTTCGTTTGGTTTTCACGTTTGTACTAATCGTGGGGCTGGTATACGTGAACGGGAGTACTTTTCTGTTACCTTTTCATTTCCGTTATTCTCAAATTCGAATTTCGAATTCCAAGGTAAAATACCTAAAAATCCATCCAGGTTTATTTTATGGTTCTGTTGAACAACGTCTTTCTATTCTTGCTTTTCTATTCGTCTTATTTTTAAGCCGGTGGCGGTGCTGGCTGTATATCATAAATTATAATTTAGAATGAGACATAATTTAACGCCTGAACCCTTTTTGGTCCAACTTCTACCAATTTACAGAAAAGTCCTGCAGTTTCTCGCAAAGCCTCTGATGTTGCAGACATTAAATCCACAACTTTGGATCAGGGAGACGGTGGACTTAAGAACGTTGCTGTGAGCAAGTCTCTGTTTAGCCGTAATACTAAAGCAATTATTTGGGGTATGCAAACTCGGGCCGTACAAGGAATGCTGGACTTTGACTTTGTCTGTCGCCGATCGGAACCTTCGGTAAGTACCAAATTAAATGAAAATGTATCTTTTCGTAACAAAGTTTAGAAGCAACGGCACTAATTAACAATTAACGGGTGGCATTAGTCGATGCATTTAAAAAATAGAATGTGTACTGAAAGCATAGACTTTTGCATTGAGAAATGGAATTCCGGACCAATGAAAATTGCTCTATAATTCAATAGGTTAGGTTAGTAATTGGTCATGTGGGTATTTCAAAAACCCAACCTAACCTGTAGAGGATCAATATCGTCTGCCAACGTTTTTGCTCTAACCTAACTTGGCTAAAATAAAATTTACAGTCATTTCAGACATAGTACGAAATTCCATTTCTCAATGCAATGCGATTCTATTTTCTGAATCCACGTGTGTATATTTCCCCTAATTAACGAATATAACGAATTATTGATAGGTTGCTGCAATGATCTATCCATTCACCGGTGATCATAAGCAAAAGTTTTACTGGGGTCACAAAGAAATCCTTGTCCCAGTTTACAAGAGCATGGAAGATGCTTTCAAGAAACACAGTGATGTGGATGTTTTGGTCAACTTTGCTTCCCTTCGCTCCGCCTATGATTCCACAATGGAAGCATTGAACTTTCCTCAAGTTCGTACAATTGCTATCATTGCTGAGGGCATTCCAGAGAACATGACCCGAAAGGTCATCAAGAAGGCTCATGAGAAGGGTGTGAGCATTATTGGGCCAGCTACTGTTGGAGGAATCAAGCCAGGATGTTTCAAGATTGGAAATACTGGTGGAATGATGGACAACATTCTGTATTCCAAGTTGTACCGACCAGGGAGCGTTGCTTATGTTTCTCGTTCCGGTGGAATGTCCAATGAGTTGAATAACATCGTGTCCAAGGCTTCCAACGGTGTTTATGAGGGTGTGGCCATTGGTGGAGATCGTTATCCTGGAACTACGTTCATGGACTTCATTTTGGGATATCAGGCTGATCCTAATGTAAGATTTCCTGTGCTCCTAGTGATCCTAATTTCCTGGCTAAATGTAATTCTTGATTTTGATTTGAACTTTGAACAGGTCAAAATGATCGTTCTTTTGGGAGAAGTTGGTGGTATTGAAGAGTATGATGTTTGTGCTGCTCTCAAAGACAAACGTATTACGAAACCTTTGATCGCATGGTGCATTGGTAAGAATCGACTTACGATTTTATTGTCTCGTTTTACAAAATTAAAGCTAATTCGAATGAAATTACTCTTAGGTACTTGTGCTAGCATGTTCACATCAGAAGTACAGTTCGGTCATGCTGGATCTTGTGCAAATTCTGATCGTGAGACAGCAGTGGCTAAGAATATTGCTCTGCGTGAGGCTGGAGCTCATGTACCCCAATCTTTTGATGATCTCGGAGAACAAATCAAGAAAGTTTATGATGGTATGCGAGTACTCCGTTTGAAACACTTATTGGTATGCTTGGTATTTCGATTATTCTGGAATTAATATATTTCTTTTGATTTACAGATTTGGTGAAAAAGGGAGTAATTGAAATTACTGAAGAGGTTCCACCTCCAACTGTTCCTATGGACTTCTCATGGGCTAGGTCAGTTATCAGTTGGATTTAAAATTCGAAATTTTAATGCGTTTTCGTGATTTGAACTTGAAACTAACCTTAGATTATTTTGTATTTACAGAGAATTAGGTCTGATTCGCAAGCCCGCTTCCTTCATGACTTCCATCTGCGATGAGCGAGGTCAAGAACTGCTCTATGCTGGTATGCCCATCTCAAGCGTCTTGCAACAGGACATGGGTATTGGTGGAGTTATTTCCCTGCTCTGGTTCCAGCGCCCACTCCCTGTCTACGCCTGCAAATTTATTGAAATGTGTCTCATGGTCACGGCTGATCATGGTCCTGCTGTCTCTGGAGCCCATAACACTATTGTTTGCGCTCGGGCTGGAAAGGATTTGGTCTCTTCCCTCGTTTCTGGACTCTTGACTATCGTACGTTGCAGAAATTCTGAAAATCTAATATTCTTGTGATTTTAATCATATTTTTTTCTATTACAGGGAGATCGTTTCGGTGGAGCTTTGAATGGTGCTGCTCAGCAGTTCAGTGAAGCCTACGATGCCGGTTTGATTCCAATGGAATTTGTGAATTCCATGAGAAAGAAGGGAACGCTCATCATGGGCATTGGTCATCGAGTCAAGTCCGTGAACAATCCTGACATGCGGGTCAAGATTATCAAGGACTATGTCAAGAGTAACTTCCCCAATACCCCCCTCCTCGACTATGCTCTCGAAGTTGAGAAAATCACCACTTCCAAGAAACCCAATCTTATTCTGAATGTGGACGGAATCATTGCCGTGGCTTTCGTGGACTTCCTCAGAAATTCCGGATGTTTCACCAGGTCAGTTTCCATTTTCCAGTAGGTATTGAAATTACTTATCCTTGTCTGAGTTATCGCATATTATCGTATATGCCTATATGTATCGTATATCGTATTATATTCGCTCTATTATGCACGACAATAGCTCGTTGGAAAGCTAAAAGCATTGTAGAATCAAGGGTGCTTATTGAATTAATTAATACATCATATTGAGGACTCCCGTTGAATTTCAAAGATGAAGCATTTTTAGGCATATTTTTGGACGAGATACATTCACGTTGTCACATAACGGATCGACGTCCGGGTCGGTGACCAATGATAACTTTAAATAAGCGGCCTTCATTCTGCATGTTTTTAGCTTTCCAATGAGCTATTGTCGTGCATAATAGAGCGAACATGACGGAAGTTAGGCGTGTAACCAGTTTAGGTGGGTGTCTCCATTAGCTAGCATTGGGCTAAAAGACTAAACTTAACCCTATGACACTTTTTGCCCTTTAGCTAACACACGATATACCGTCTAAAATTCAAACACGGCAATAGCCTTAATTAAATTACATACCTAATTTGAAATCTAAAATGAATTTGTGTCTACCTACTTTTACAGCGAGGAGGCTCTGGAATACATTGAGCAAGGTTCCATCAACGGTTTGTTCGTACTGGGCCGTAGCATTGGATTCATTGGTCATTTCATGGATCAGAAGAGATTGAAGCAAGGACTCTACAGACATCCATGGGATGATATTTCCTACGTTCTCCCCGAGCAGTACAACCAGTAAAAAAACAACTAAAACACTAAAGAAAAACCTCAAGATATTCCAAATAGCGATACAGATAGTTATGAAACCTAAAGGGAACGAATAGTGATTTGATTTCCCATATGGGAACTAATGTAAGTTATCCTGACTACTTTCACCAGTATGTCAAACTCCTAGTATTAAGAATTTAGAATGCATTTTAGAGCCAATAGCCAATACCTATATGGTTGAATTTCTCTTATAATTTTTAGCTATTTAGTTATAACGATGTGTAACTGTAATCCAGAAAGCGTGCTGTCTCCCAAAAAATATGTATTACGAATGTACCTACAAATATAAGTGATGCTGGAGTGAATTGTCATGTCATAATAGGATTGCCAATTAATTGTAAATTATAATTTTTAAGTTACTACCTAGAACCTACAAAACCTGAGTTTAAAGAAAAAAGAAACAAAGAAATACGAAGCTTTTCAAATCCGTGGACAGCCTTTTCAATTGTCATTGAAACTTTGAAACGTTGAAGTCTTGATTCAAATGGATAAAACATATCATGAAATACATATCATTCTCTCTTTTCTCTTCTGCCTATCTTTTCACAGTTTACGATTATACATAAACATAATAGACATGGTGACTGGTTTGGTTGACTATGAACTCATAAAAGTGAGGAACTGTAAGAAGTGGTAGTTAGTTTTTAGAAATATGATGTCAATTAGGAATTATAGGGCGTAGTGGAAATTCGAGTCTAATCAGTAAAAAATTCAAAGTGTAAATTACGGAATGTAGTACATCCGAGATGATAGTATGTATATATGGCTAGTTTTAAAGTAAATACAAGACAGGATATAAAATATCGGAAATGAATAAATACACTAACTTAAAAATGAAATGCCTTTCCTAACTTCACGTTGATTTTTGTGGTTGAAGGTTAAACCTAGCTGGTTCTGTTCTGGTATAATATAACACGTTAAGGTTATTCTCATAGTTTGAATTTTAACTGTATCCGCTAGCGCTAGCGAAAACCTGGTCCAGAACAATTTCTCGTACATTGGAGAGCATGCGGGGTGAAAGTAACTTTCACCGGGCTCATGGAATGCATACACGTAAGGGTAACGTAAAAGGCGCTTTGACCCATGAAAATACGGGTACCGCTCGGTACTATTACTATTAACATTGCCCCCAATCAACGAATCGAAGCAGGAAGACTAGCTATATGAAGCTAAATGCATTCTCCAAAATTGAACTGCTTTCATTAGCTAACACCAAATAGTTGAATGACAGTAAAATAATTAGGACTACAAAACAATAGGCCCAATGCTATGAGCACTACGGTACGATTCATTCGAAGACGACTCTACCGAATAACCTGAAATAAAATTAATATAACCTACTACGTGATAAGTGAACTATTCAAGGTAGCTTAAAATGTCATTCGTCCGAAATTAAATAATTAAGACTATGCAAACCTGGCAGTGACAATTCAAACTGAGCTCTTTTTAGGGTTTTAGGGTTTATTGTTAAAGTCTCTAACCAGAAAGTTTTTACCGGTGATGTGATGGCGATATGGCATAGCTTCAACGTTACGACTTTGATAAGTGCCAATGACTGGAGAAAGCTTAGCGTTTCGTAACATATTCATTGCGCGACAATATTGACGATCTATTTAGACGATTTTATTCACGAATCACAAGAGAATTATATAAGCTCTAAATTCTAAATTCTATCCTTTAAAATTATAAATACATCATCATGACGCTACGCTAGTTAATTTATGTACCAATAGTTAAATAACTATAATATAAACATACTGTAGAGCGTTTACAAAACTTTAACAGCATTGAGACTGAGGCTTGACTACCCCCGTCATTGCGGAGCATCGATGAGCTGACCGCGAGTCTTGTCCAGCTTTCCCTGGAGTGTCACCAGGGACATGGGGAGCAAATAGGCGAGGGTGGTGAGGACAACAGTGTCTGTGGACGGGTTATGGAGGTAAATGGGCAAGTTGGGATTGAATTCGGCCATTACTTGACGACAGGCTCCGCAAGGGGACACGGCTTCGTTGTCCAGCACCGCACAAATCGCGATAGCTTCGAAGTCCTTGCAACCTTCCGATACGGCCTGTAATTGTTATTTTAAGGTTATTCTTGTGTCTTGAATTTTGGGATTAGGGTTATTCCCAATCGTACTGCGAACTACTGGATTTATAAAGCTATTGTTCGATTGACATATCATGTTTCTGATTTCATGGAACATAATGAACGGTATACCGTTCCTGGTTCATATTTTGACCTTTGATTTGACCCACATACCTTCACGACAGCCGTCCGCTCCGCGCAAACGGTCAAGCCATTAGAAACGTTCTCAATATTGGCTCCACGGACCACGGTTCCATCTTTGCAGCGAAGCGCGGCTCCAACGGCGAAACGTGAATAGGGACAATAGGCGTTTTTCCTGGCGCTAATACTTTCTTCAACCAAGGATCTTATCGCAGGATCTGTTGACCAATGGTATCTCAGATTAAAGTTAAAATTTACAAATAGTATGGTTCAATATTGGTATCGTATGGGTCAATTTTTCAAACAATTTCCAGAGCAATCGCGCTTAAGACCTTACCAATTTCTTGTAAAGTTTGAAAATTGAGTCCAAAACCATTTTCAGTATCTTTGATCGGTGACATTGTGGTATTCTTGGATCGATATAACGAAAACGCGTTATTCTTTCAAGTGACGAATGCAAAATGCAAAAATATATGTGTTGTACAGTTAGCGTTTAGCTCGAGAATTATTCGAGTACTTGGTAGCGACTGGTAGTACTTCCACGTGGCGTTTTGGGAAAGGGGCCCGAGCCAGTAAATCCACGGCGTATTTATAGTGACATCGCATCGTATCGAGTTTGGCGTTAGGCACAGGCATATTCCAAATTCCAACAGCTGGTCAGGCGATAAAATTAAAAGCTGGTCATTAAATCAAGCTAAGGATATAATCTGTCTACTTTAGCTGACGTGATGATTGCTAGTACTTGCTACGGTGTATGATAACCTTTTCTGTATGAATGCTAACTGTAAATTATGGAAACTTATGATGACAAAATTGACAAGTACAGATACAAATGGTCAACAGAAGTACCAGATTATTGCGTATTAAAGCAGATTACGAATTGCCTATTTCACAACATTCATCGTCGTAGAATCAGGGAAACATTACCGTAAAAAATTCATCAAAAGGTACAGTTGCATCGATGAATATGGTGATTATATTGATGCGCCTTAACACTGCAGTTACCTATACAAAGTACCTTAGCTGTTTTACGACGTTGCTGTCTCGCGGCGGTGCGATATTTTGGTATTTCATAAAGCCTACTATATTGGCTTGGCATCAGCGTTGGAAAGATTGTACTTGAAACTTCAACTTCATCAAATGATGTCGAAGTCAGTTTCAAGTTATCATCAGCCCATAAATTAAAAGCCTATGACGAAACACATTTGAAAGACCTATTTCAGTCGACGAGTAGCGATTAGATTATTGTAATCTCGACCCCCTGTGTCGTATGTTTGTATTGACCGAGATATGAACTAACGTACGAAGATTAACCCGCAGTTAATCCATAAAGCGTCGTAGAATTATTATTTGAACATATATTTATTTTATGTATAGGATCCTATACAGATAGATATTTGTGACATTGAAACAATACTTCACGTTAGCTTAACTTCTGGCCATTAAATGACCGCTAACGAGGCTTATACCATGCATTGACCTACTGTATCCATGACCTGGCACCTGACTACGTACACAGGCTTGAAGAAATCATGCAATTTATCTTGAGCTAATAAGAATAACCAAGTTAAAAATTCGATACACGAAATTCATTAAACATGCAACATGCAATTTGGAATATATTTATATTGTTGGTATCAGTTCAGTACTGCTTAAATGGTACACAGCTATAAACGATAATCGATGATCGGAAACATATAACACTTAACATTTGATAGATTGTTGCGCGTAGAATAACAGCAAGGAATTGCCGTTAGCATTTAGGATAGCATACAGATATAAGTTGTATAAGTATCTAAGAAAGAATTACCTAGCATTTTTTCTAAATCACAGTAAAGTATCTTGAATAAATATACATATATTTTTGGAACTGATGATATAGCGTGCGATCCCGGAGTCGCATACTTTTTCCGAAGCGAATAACATAGTAAAGAAAAACAGCAAGGTTAGGTAAGTAATTGGATATGCGATCTAGATATCGTATGCTATTTCATTATCCAAACAGTTTGAAATATATCTATAACATAAAAACTATCACTTGAATTGAGAGATTGCAAAGGAAAGAAGGATTTCTGAATGTCTTAATTTCTCGAATGACCGAGATTTCCCAATAGTTTCGAAGCTTAGCTCGAATCGGAAGCATAGGGATTATTGACCGGAGCAAAAACAGCCGGTGGCGGTGAAATATCAGCCAACCCTGGTCTTCGTGACGGTAGAAGACCCCAACGCTCCAATTTGGGTACAATGAGAATATTGTTGTATAAACACATGCCAATAATAAGGAGAACGAAGCCAATGACTTGCGGGTAGTAGAAATCTTGCCAGAGTGCAGCTAAACTGACCAACCAAATGACCAGGGTTCGAACTGAGTCCAAAACCATCCTCGTCGTCGCTGAGAGCTCCTTCGTCACGGATACACCAGCAAAATTGAAGAATGCAATCGAAATCACGGTTCCTGGTTTCAAAATTAAAAATTAGCTCAAAAATTGACTAATTTAGTAAATATTATTTACCCAAACAAGCCACAACGAGCACAGGGTTATTCTGCAATTGTGCAAATCCATCCAAAGCATCTTCCAGTACGAAACGAGGTGGATTTCCAAAAGGATGAGTCACGGGGATGAAGTACATGGGTACAAGGAGTACAGCCAAAGTGACAAATCCAAAAATTCCTTCCCATCCCACGGCCTGCAGTGCAGGGACATTGAATTTGCTAATAAACTTCTCCTCGTATACCATTTGTGTAGCGGAGATGATTTGTGCCATCAAAATTAGCATGTCCCCTGCGGAAATTCAGCATCAACATCAACTTTCCATGGGTTAAATTCGTGATGCTGTACATTTATCGGTTTAAATGCTTTACCAGTAATAATGCTGTTAGTTCCTTTGTTCGACTCGTCATCTTTTTTGCCAAACATAAAGTCCGACATACCCACGACGCTTAAGCCAATGAGAATAAAGAAAATTCCGAACCATTGTGATTTCTTGAGTGTCCTCTCCAAGAATGCTACGGAGAGCAGTCCCGTGAAGATGATCACGGAACCTGGAATCAAAATGTACTTGAATTATTGAAATAAAGCGAAATATATTCGAATTCTCGTGTTACAGCACAAACCTCGCAACATTTGGAATGAGGAAGCATAGGTCAAATTCAAGCCAATATACATAATTGACGTCGCGAGCATGTCACACATTGCTGGCGGAAGGAAGATGAAGGGATTGAAATGCTGATTTCCTTCGACCAATGGTACCACGTCTTCAAGCTCAGCCTACAATAAATACAAGTTATTTTACGTATGGCATTTTCGTTTGGTTGGTTTTCCTAATTCAACTTTCAACTTTCACTCACGGACTTTCTCCTCCGATAGAAATAAATCAATTTGAAAACGATGAGACAGAGAATTTCACCCATGAACATGGAACAGGCTTGGAGGAATGGATGATTGAAGGGTCTTGGATCTCCATTGTCCGAACCAACGGATTTCATTTTGTCAGCCCATCTATTATGTCAATAGCAATTCAAATTGCACATGTTAGCATTAAAAACGTGAAATCTCGCGGTACAAATTTTGTAATAGCTAATACGCAGCAGAATTATGAATTTTCGCTAATCGGTTTTACTTTGTGGACAGCGTGTTGAGGGATCCTGTGATGACCATCAGAACGGCAATAAACATCTGCTTTCTTGTCCAAGCCATGTTCAAGTTCAAAGGTCAAAGCCAAACTTTTTGACTAATCTTCCGGTCAAATGCTATGATCCACGACCCACGATCAGTGTTTTATTCTCGCAACTCTGGAATTTTCAATAGGAAATATAAATTAAGACTCAGACAAATTCAGTCAATAGCACCCACGTACAGTCGTCGGCTCAAGTATGGAAAGCTCTGGAAACTCTTTTCGTGCGTCCCACGGACTCACTTGCATTACATTTTTATGTGTCCAGGATGCCATCAACTTCAAAGCAACGGTTTCGAGGTCTTTCCCGTCCCGTATTTGAGCCGACGTAACACAAATTATTTAGTTTGACCACGTATGTAAATACATAATTCTAGCTTATAATTACGAAACAGGAATTGGAATTTGCGATGTAATGCCAATGTTCAATTCAACATTCAAAATAGAAATTCAGAACTGTCAACTTTATGAAACTGAAACTGAGCGTAATTTGCTTGACACAGGTAGGTATGCAAACCTAAAACACGTAATAGGTGTGTGAAAAGTAATGTTATTTTGGAGTTTCAAAGAATTTGCCAACGTTATTGGTATATAACTGTAAATCAAAGTCAAATATATATGTATGTAGTAAAGACAGTCCTATGTTCTACTACGCAATAATGCATAGCTGTCAACTGTGGTTTTGAATGGGATAGTATTTATACATTTGATGTCGTGCGTTTGAGGAATATAGAGTTTCCAGATAAGGTCAAGGTCAACGGAAATCCGTATTTATTTGGGTGTCATTTACATCGGCAATGGAATAAATGAAATGGCAATAGAAAAGCTGAAATGGAAATGAAGTATTTCACGCAGCCTAACCTAGCTGAATCCCGTTTTATAACTTTTGAACACCTAGTCAGTTTGTTAATTTTTTAACCAATTTATTTGAACCTAACCTACTAAAAATAAACCTAACCTAACATTACTTATCCTAAATGAACCACTTTTTAGCGTCATTCTATTGCCAAAATAATTTTAACCCTATTTAATACTGTGTCTGTGTTTAATGGCGGAAATGATTTTATAAATAAAAATTAAATAAAAATTACCTTTAAAAAGAGAAAAGCTGTCCTTGAGTTCGTCTAATGTATTCTTTTGACTCTGATTGAGTACTAATAATTGAATTAAGTGATCCCAGAGGTCGAGGTCGAGGTATTTATTTGGTATTTGGTAATGAAATCCTCCTCCTTCAACTATTTGTACAGCGTGACTCACATGAAATCACTTCACTCAATAACAGAAAATAGAGTTTAGTACATGGTAACAGCAGCTGATAATAAAAGCGGCCGTCGAACTCTTTAGGTGCTAGGTACATTTAGGTACATGGTACATATCCCAAGTCACAAGTGTGCGGAGCTAACCAAGATCTTCGTCGTCGCGACTGATCTGTTCAGTGGCCTTCTAAGTATTTTTCTGCGTCGGAAATCGAAATGCTTACTCACACACACCACTCATTAGAATTTGTAAGCTTGTACTTAATCTATGGTATCTTTATACATTTCAGGTAATTAAATACAACCCGTATTTGTATGACTTGCTGGCTTGAATTGATTGACGTAGGTATGTAATAATATGAATACCAGGTTAACCTAACCTGCCCTATAGAAAATCACAAAAACCTCCGATAAAGAGAAGAATTTCTTCGTAGGAATTAAGATAGGTGTTTGTACGAATAATATATTTACACTGGGAATTTTGTTTATTATTGGCGCATTTGGTATTCAGATTCCGGGTGCCGGGAGATTTTTCTACGAGCAAATTCTGATTTTAATCGGCGCTTTCTGTGATTCCAAATAGGACAGTATCGTCATCTAATCGTTATGTAGATACCTTACATATCCGCAACCAATTTTAATCTGATGATATTATAAAATGGCAAGATACCTTTACGTTAGACGGAAAGCCTCTAGCTATAGCTAAGTCCTTGTTACAGGTCCTTTAAATTACGTAATAAGCGATGTCCCGAAGGCACCTTATTGATAACATACACTAAAATCTAACCCGACTATAACGACAAAAATATTAAATTTGTATCAATTTCTAAAAAAACGGGTATATAATTCATTTTTAATTTATGGGTCAAAATCAAAAATTGATAATGTCCGGCTACGGTCACTGAGATTCTCAAGTGCCTGGATTCGTACCAGACCAGCCCAGACGGTAGTATATGAATTTATCGGTAATCTCACATCTCCACGTGTTAACTACGTTCAATCCATCATCATCAGAATAAAAACCAAAAAAACGACTTGTGAACGTTGCGACGGGGTTACTATGGACGTACATAAATCATCCATATAACTTCGGTGAAATCAATAAACTTGACAATTCTTAATTCTTTTGAATGTTTGAGAAATTGTCCATTATATTTATTTCAAAATTCTGATATCTGACCTCAAATAATTCTATTCCGCCTGTGGCATTTAATAATGGTATGACCATGACCGTGATTTTGACCGTCGTCGATTAACCAACGTCATACGTCGCGCCGGCCCTGCCCAGGAAAAAGAAAGGATTGGATTTTGAAAGTTGGCAGGTTAGTTTTGGCTCTCAGCTCAGCTGACACTCCAACTCCCACGGACTTGATCCAAAAACTCCAAATCATTCATCATTCAACTCGTCTAGTCTCAACTTACAACTTCAGGTATATTCATAATCCGAAACGAGGAAGTCGTTGGTCGTCGAAGTCTGTCTTAGATTTAGGTCGAAAGTCGCGTGGCTCATCAAGTATTACTACCTTGACATAGTTAGGGTTACAAGTGCACTGGTGACAGGAGGGACACGAACGACAATCGAGGGGTCAAATCAACAGGCTACGCACAACAGATCTACAATCTAAGATTGATGTTCAGTCTGGCTCTGTTCTGTCTGGCTAGGCTTCCTTGACCTGGTGCCTGTGGTGAAGTTTTTGACCTTTGGTGCCTTCACGGCTGATTTTAAAAGTAAGTTATGTACACTAATATAGCCGAACAATTGAAAAACCAAAATACATACTATAATAATCAACGTTTCGTAATGTACGACCTGTGACCTGTGACCTGCAACATTTTAAGAGCCCCAGGTGCTAGGCTCTATAGTTGATAGTTTTGGATAGAATTGCTTGTTGCTTCCAATGTCCAAATAGTTGGCAGCACCGAATTGTTTGCAACCTAACCAAACAAACGGAATGTTGAATGTAAAACGTCACGTTATGTCGTCGTCGTCACGTCACGTTTAAAGTTATACCACGTTGTTCTGTCCGTGAAGTATACGTCGCGTGGTAACACGTGTGCACCGTGCGTTCTGTCGCATATCATTCACATAACGTGTCACGCTGTCATCTAGCCAGACAGGATATGCGAAGCTATTAGCTTCAATGTGTACTTAAGTGTGTTTGTGAAATGCTTTCGCATATCTCTGGCGTTCAATTTTTTTTAATTCGGGTTAAGTTACTCTAACTGCTCTTAAAATCCTCTGGGTTAACTTATAGGTTTAAGGTTAAGGGTGATGATTTTAAGGTTAGGTTATAACTTAACCTCAGGGATCTGAACTTACAGCTAGTATTGACGTTAACATAAGTGCTACGGTTACTCTAATATGTAGTTACTTCAGCAGAAAGGTGAATGGAGACACAACTTCGACTTCCGATCCGAGAGGTTAATTTCTAATTTGTAAAGGCAAGCGTGAACTCTTGTTTGGTTTGAAAAGTTGATGTCAAAAGTATACTAGGATAAGGAAAGATTATAATTTCAAAAGTATAAGGTAAAGGTAGATTTGCGTTGAAAGATTCAATCGGTGTCTTAATCGTGTCGTTGGGTTTATACAGTAATTTATAATTACACGACCTACGACTGTACGACCCATCTATAAAACTAATTAACTAAAAATTGAACATTGAATTGAGAATTGACCAATTGTTTTTTTGTTTTTTTCAGATTTCAGATCATCAATTTTCGAGCTTTTCAACCAGAATTCAATAACCGTGTAGTCTTAAAAATAACCCACTACTGCCTCAATCAAAATGACCACTTTTCTGAAATTGAACTCGAGCGATGTGACCAGTGGTGTTCACACAATAGCATCAATCTTCAATGTGACTGTGAGCTCATCCGATGTTGAGAGCTTGTCTGGTTCCGCTAACGGAACAACAAAGCCGGTTTTGAGAGAAACAAGCCGATTTCTTGGTGAAACTGAAGCTGCTGGTAGAACAGTTGACAATGAAAACCTTATTGCACAAGTCTGCTTCGAACTCGTGACGCTCCATGTCTCGGATGGGGTCAAGGACAGTAAATACGCCGGAAATCTACAAGGAGCCGGAAATGGGGAGAAGATTCCGGTGCCGAATTCAATTGACGGAAATAAAGGGGAGCCATTGGAAACCAATGACGTGTCTACGCTTTTGACCTATTGGTTCTTAGATACCATTGATAGGTCATATGAATACGAGCGTAATTATCCCAAGGTAGGTTTTATTGATGAACAGGTTAGGTTAAATTAACCGTTGTTACCATTGAATATTTTTAAATAACCCAATATTTGAATTTTACCCTTAGCCAAGCACAACTTCTCCAACTCGTGAGATTCTTTTGCTCATACGGTCTCAGTGCAGCCAGTACATTGGACTTGTTCTTCAAGGTATATAATACATACATACATATTTTGACATTGAGATTTCTTATTTTCCTGAATTTCTGCTAATAAAATTTGACTTTTTTATCATAGGTGCTTTCTGTCCGACACCTCAGTCAACATCTCCAATTCTGCTACCCTTCCTAAATCAAACCTTACCCACTGATCTGTTGTCAGATTTAGCTGCAAGGTTTTCTTCAGATCCTGGCGTATTTAGAAACGTCTTTGAACCTTTGCTACGAGGGCTTTGGCTAAAAATGAAAGGCGGCTCAATTCTGACTAGCAAACACCGTCCTCCACTCTTCGCCCTTCATCAACTCATTGAAATTCGGGTTGGGAATGTTCGACCTTTCGCTCATCTTATAGCTGAACAGGTAAAAGTATTTTCTAAAGCTATTTATTCATGTATTTCTAATTAAACTAATTGGAATCGTCCTATTTCTTTGGTTTCCTTCAGGAGAGCTTCATTCCACCGCCAATGACGAAAGCATCGGGTCATGAAATCGGTGTTCTGTCCTACCTCTCACCCTTCTTCAATATTTCGATTATGTACGAAGACGATCATAAGCTCGGAGATCATTTCTTCAATACCCAGAGTCCTGCTGACAGCTCAACAGTCGCATCTTTAGTTGGAGAAGTTGAGTATTGTCGAGTAAGTATTTTTATTAATTTTTAAATTCGGCCATTAAGTATTGGAGCAAGTTTGTATATTTGTTACGTTTCGGATATAATCTTGGTTCTCTTACATCCGAACCGGTTCGTATATAATATTGAATGCGGTTTTTGCCAATTAAACACCATTAGTAAAGCTAATCATAATTCGTTAATTATGGAATTGGAACCAGAATTTATCGCTTTTTCTAGTGGTACACTCGATAAGATTGCTAACCTGCTGCTGCATTGTTAAATTACCCATTAATTGGAAACGCTCCAAGACGGGTCAGAATCTTTTCACATTTTCAGAAGGAAAAATATTCTGAGCTAAAAACTAATTACTGAAAAGAGCGCTAAATTCCGGTTCAGATCCGATAATTATCAATTTCGAATTTGCTTGATTAATTGTACTTAATTGGCGAAACCCGTATGCAATATTATATACGAACCGGTTCGGTTATAACAGAACCAAGATTATATCCGAAC
>JAQFYT010000677.1:0-22024 GCA_034694925.1 Ceratophysella denticulata
TTTGATTTGATTCTTTATTTACGTTTCAAAACTTATATCAGATGATTATATCGTAAGAATTTTGTTAGGTTAGCTTAAGAAAAGTATTTATGACTTTTTGCCAGTTTTATTACAAACCAGCTATTACATATCCATCAAAATGATTGCGCAATCGTAAGCTATCAATAGAGCTCATCTTCAAATCATAATTTCAATTCTTCGTAAGGGCAAGGACATTATCAAAAGCGGCTTCTTATCAGAGAGAATTAAGATAAAGATGAAGCGGTTTTATTTCCATTATTAACGAGAATTTACTCTGAATTAGGAATAAAATGAATACCAAATCATTGCACATTGCACAACAAGTCGATAAAATGGGCTCAACTTAACCTCTTCATCACCTTTTATTTTAATTTCGTCTAGTGAAAACAATTATAGTGATTTCCACATATGATACATATATGCTGTAATAAAATTGCATTACTGTCTCGCCTGAAAGAAAATTATATTGCTTTTTGGAGCCGGGTATCCATTTCAATTTGTTGCATTTTCATCATGTACACCCTACTCGTCTATAGGTAAATTAGGTACCTTATTTGGTTGGACTACATCCGTTGTTATTAATCCCGAGAAAAACAAAAGATTGACCTATTTCTGAGAAATTCGTACGGTCTATCTATAGTATTTGCATGCTACTTTAGTCTGGCATGGCGTCGTCACAGAGGCCATAGGTGAGCTCGGGCTTCGGAGCACGCATTTTATACAGTTCATTCATATCATGATTTCTCGAAATTAAATGACTCAATATCTCATTCATTAGAGATAAACAGAAGTATTCGATCAAGGAAGAAGCACACGTCCCGTCCAGTATAGATTTGCTATCCGATGCGACAGTTAAATTTGTAGCGTTGAGCTTAGCATTAGCATTATCTACTATCGTAGTAATAATTTCCTCAGAATTCGAAATGGATATTTTCGAAGAGTTACTCGAAATGGAATCCCTGAACACCGAATTCAAGCTTGATTTCTACAAATGTCTCGAACAGATTTTTTTTGACTCTTCACAGGTGAAACGTCTCCGTGCTCCCGATATTCCAGACGGACCACCAGACTGCTCCGAAGCTTTGTAAGTCTCAGTTTTTTTAATGTTCAAATTTTCATGCTTCTATTTTCCTCCTCAAGAAATGTTATTGCACTTATTTTTTTTCATATTATGTGTCTGAAATCTGCAGCACTTGACTTCCTTAATCTTAGACACATTGGGACTGACTCTGAGACTAGGTACCTATACAATTGTTGTGGGTAGACACAGAAATGGGATTTTTACGACACTAAGCACTTTATCATAGACACGACAAAAATGGCAAAGTTCAAGATTGCATAACACTCCGTGCACATTTCCCATTTACCAGCATTAGCAGTGTGAAGTGAACTTTCAAATTTTTTATGCATTACGTATTTTTGGTAATTTTTGGGACTGTGAAATTCGCGTTTCATCACATGAGTTTTCCTATGCATCTGTGAGTGCATCGACATAGGTCATTGAATTTAACAGCTTTGTTTAACTTAAGGGGTTTTGGTACAGAATACCAGAATATCACTTAACTTAAGGTTAAGTAAGGTTCAGTCTGTCGTCGCTTGTTAAATTTTCATAATTGCTTGCAAACGTAATACATAATGCTCAACTGAGAACAGAAGTGTTCTGCATGTATGTCTGTCTGTTTTTATATTATTGTCAGAGGTTCTTGCGTTGGAAGTTCCACGGCTGAGATCTGACAAAATAATGTCAACCTCTGTGTCCCTGTCGACCCGAAAGAAGAAGGGTTCATTTTTTCTTATGTATGTGTGTGGATGTGTCTCCCAGATTTCTTTGCCACTCTCTGTGTGATTGTTTGTTGGAGGATTTTTTTAAACCCATTTCTTAAATCTTGTTCTTCATCTCTCTCAATGCAGCTTTTTTTTCTGGAGTCCCAATATTCCACTAACACTTTACTACACACACTTATGCTAGACTTTAGGCTCCCAGGCTTTGTTGTGCACTACTGATGTCATTCTAATCCATATGGAGCCCATATGGGACAAAAATAAGTGAACAGAAATTTCAAAAGGTTTTCCACCATCGTAATAACGTGCAGGGAGGACCACTGACCTGACGTGGAGGGAACAAACGTCTTAGAGAAATTCAGTGGCAGAATTGTTGGCCCTGCGTCATTTGCGCTACGAAATTTATGGCTTGAGTGTATGAAGCGATATTTACATGACAAAATCGCAAATTCTTGTAGGCTTTTTAGCAAATGAAGCAAATTTTACGGAATATTCAAGCATTTGCACTCATTATCATGTAAATTTTAATCTACAATAGCTAAAATAAGTCCATTCGACAACATCCGTAATCTAGGCGACCTTAGGCTGAAAATAACGACAGGGCTTAAATTCTCGGGCACAAATGACCTAGCTTCGGTTTAAGAAAAAAGGTTGAGCCTGAAAGCTTATTAGTTGATCAATTTTAAAGCAATAAGGATAAGTTTGAAACGGGAAGGACGGACCTTTCCAAAACTACTTCAAAAATAGACGGTACGCAGATGCAGATTATTCATTATTCCGAATAGGTACCCCAAAACTGTCCCAGAGACCACTTCACAGGACCTAGTGAGGTTAAAGTTGAAATTGAGGTAATTGCTGGGCCTTTAGGGTCTAATCCCGGGTGTAAAGCTAAATATAAACAAACTACTTGTTGAGAGAATCTTACTGTAGAACGGAGATCTGTTTCGGACCAATCTGAATCACAGAATTTTAAAGTTTCTTCCGGATTCTACATACTTGTAAAATTACGATTGAGTTAAGTTTTTTTTTCAGATCGCAACTCATAACGGCATATACTGCAATTAACACATTTACTCTGTCGGCCGTGAATACAAAGGACGGCCGATAACTATGGGTTATTGCCCAATAATGTTCGTGTTAGACATACACACACATTATGCCTCAATGAAATCCATGAGTATGTAAATATTTGCTTTTCAAAATACAACAAATCTGAAGTGTTTATTGACTTCCTTCCTACGACAACTTTTAAAAACATGGGCTTCCTCCTTCCCTATTATGCATTATGCTCTATTGACATATTGTTCCCTTCCAGTACAGTAGTCCTCTTGACTAGGCCAGGGGTCTACCCCTGTTAAAGCATCAAGCCCTTCTTGTTCCGCTGACAGAACAGACGTTAATGTGTTGCAGCTCATTTCCACATCGGTCAAATATCTCAAATCAAAATCAAGGGATAATTCGTACATGATTGAGATTCAGATAGGCTTCTGCAAATACGAACAAGTACTAGTTTATGCACGTATAATACAGGTTTTACCATTTCATCCAATTTGAAAGATGAGCGCTGATCAATTTTAAAAATCGATATGTGTATTATATATGTATTCAAATAACGCACATATATTTAGGCTTGAAATTTAGCATAATAATGACCAGGGATATGTTTTGATTTTGATGTGCCGAATATACGACAATTCAGTTTGCCAGACCGAATTGACCAGGCACGAAGGAACCCTATTTTTTCTGCCATAAAGTACAGTAAAGAGTCCAGGGGGTACTTAAACTCCAGCCCTCCTGCCTCATTCATCCTTTCCCTTTTTAAATCATCATAAAGATCCGAGCAGAGGGTCCTTTCAGAATAATTCTCTATTTGCTCTCCACCCAGACATATTTACATTGAGATCAGGGTCCTAATGTGGGCCTTAAGTACTCCCTCTCCTTCATCTGGGCATGAATGCCAAAGGGACAACGAAGGACCCGCAGAACCTGGAACACAGTCTCCCCTTCTTCCTACACACAACATCTTCTAAATTAATGTCTTATGTCCCATGTCCCTGCGGAGAGACGCAAGGAAGGACTCAAGGACCTCGTTTTTGTCTTAGGTTAATAGGTTCTGACTTCAAGGGTCTTTGTTGTGAACCAGCCAAAGCCAAGGGTTTGTTCAAAGGATCGAGACCACCCACACGCTCTAATTTGCATGGAGATTGGGTATAGCGTGGGAGGTACATTAGTAGGCGAATTATTGCATATATCGTGTATGTATGTCCCAATCGGAGAGCTAATTGGGTTATTAGGTCCCGAAATCCGAGTCGACGGTCATAAGAAACCCCATATTTGTAATTTGTTTAGGTGGAGGATTGGATTTCAATGAAGGTGAAAGCACCAATCTGGAATCTGACACGACCTTATACACTTTTACTCACTCTGCCTCACTTTGTATGTATATATGATAATATCTCCAGGATCAATTCTTGTTGCTCCGGATCAAGTTCGACTCCGAATCTGATTTCAAGCACACTACTAACATGTGCCCATATAGGATATTCTATTCATACCACCACTGAATCACAGGTTGCATACGTTGCAGGTGAAAGTCAGCTTTCACAAATGCCATTTAACCCTATAGCATCATTACGAACTAGAAATACTACTGTTTATTTAGTTTAATTTATGAGATATGCATTTTTAATTGTCTAGAACAAACGTTGAACCAATAAGTCCACCTTGTTCCGGAACGGGCTCTCCGCCAGAGACAAACTCGGGTCATTGGAATCACCAATCCATGGGGCTGTGTTCTGATCTAACTTCCAACGGTACGTTTACCTAATGTCTACCTACATCCTAATTTTCTGGCGTGATTCACATACTAATACAGTACACCGTGTCTTCGTAACTATGTACAGCATAGCTCATTAATAAATGTCATTGGCTATGTTTCAGGTGTGCCGCGTGCCAGCCAGGTTTTGATAATGATGCATTACATATCTAATGATAATACCGCGGTCGTTTGTAATAATTCTAGTGCCTTAGCGTATGTTTAGAAATTAATGAGGAGCCTTATTTTTTTGGCATAACTTTTTATAGGGTGTGCTAATGATGGTGTGATTTTGGTTTGTTTTTGGGGGGCAGGTGATGTGAAGGGAGAGATGAGCAGTGCGAAGCCCGGGTCGTCCTCGGAGAATCACCACGGGGAGTCGCCGTTCTCCAACTCCGACTCCGTGAGCTCTTTCTCGGACAAACCCACGGATTTTACTGCCGCCGCGTACTCACAGCTCTACCAAAGGTGAGCTACAGATCTGCTATATAATAGCACCGTTATCTGTGTTTGTATTCACCCACCCTCCGTTTTATACCCCGACCTACCGCTGCTATAATCTCTCTAATTTGCTTCGTTATTCCTCTAAATCTAAATCCCCAGTCGGAGGCGCTTTTTTAGGAAACGACGCCGCTCCAAACAGTTTTTTTTTCAAAGATTTTCAGCTTTCAATGTGTCTGTTTTGTATAACGAGGATCAGGATAGGATCTTCATGATGCACTGCACATCGCACATCGTTTGAATTCGAAAGAGACTTAAACAGAATCATATAGCTCCTACGTTTGTTCATTGCTGTGTTGCGGCTGATTTGGTTACAGACTTTTTGTTACAGATTTTACAATAGAGATTGAAATTTGACGTTTAATTATTTGAAAGTTGTACATGCTGACAAAAGTTTAAATGTTATATAACTCCGGAAGGTTTACGCAGAGCACTACAACCCTGAAACATAATCTTGTCAACCTGTTAAAGAAAGTGTCATTTAATCCCATCACTAAACAAAGTGGTGAGGTTTACAGATACAAACTACCCGAACTCAACACAGCACACAGGACTCGGGTGATTCCGGCTGAACGCCGCGCTCATTGCTCGAAGATAGCGTATGCCATATGCCATGACACCAGGCAGGCTGATTATTATGTTGATGAAGGTTATGTTTTTCAGAATCCGAATTCCGCCGTATGTGACTCGTATCAGTTACATTGTTTCAACTTTTAGTATATTAAACCACGTTAAGCTCCTCAATTCACAAGAAACTAATAATCAATTAAGTAGATTTGCGCTCCTTGAGTAGTAGTATAGTAATCGAGATGACTTGGAATTTTGTTTGGGTTAATTGCCGTTATCGAGTATCATTTAGTTTAGTGTAATGTGCAGTGATCATTTGTTTCTTAAAGGTCACTGACTGTTACATGAACCACCAATTACTGCATATTAATAAATTAGAAAATACCCAATCCAGGCTCACTGGTAAATTAAGTTTAAATTGAAAGTTGATAATATATAAAAGTACAAAGGGCGTGCAATGGGTAGAATTGAATAGGTTAATTAAATTGAAAGTGATATAGGCACCAATTATTTAGCATAACTACAGCTATCATTTACGATTTACTTTACTATATAAAATTTATAGGAAGCTATCCTAAACACGCCTTTGTTGCTTAGCGTATTAGTGACAAGATTAATCCGCAAACGTGAACATAATTCGATAAAGCAATTACCTTAATGCGCAGAATTTCCTGAACGAATTATCCGTATATGATATTTTGCAAATTTTTGACGAGCACTGCTTCAAGGAATATTCAAATGTCGATCTCCACGTCTAAATTAACAAGATCCAAAGCTGTCTGAAATCTGATAGGCATCTAAACGTGGGCAGATCTCGACAGATAGTGTATTATACTATACTGCCAGAAAAAGAGCAAAGGCATTCCCTCACAAAAACAAAAATTGAATAATATGAAAAATTCCCTGAAAAGGTACATCACATCATTTGTGTAGATCCGAAAAACGGTGAAGAAGAATAGGCAGGGCAGAAACGGATGATGATGGGTCGGTCGATGAGATTTCCTCGCCCTGTTCGTTTTTCCCTTGGTAAAATGGTAACAAAGCATAACGCATGTAATTTGATCGGATCCATTGATAATGGAACTTGTATGAAAAGGGAAAATAAAGAGAAAAGAGAGCTCGGATCGGGGGCATATGGATGTAGTTTTGCTTGTACATAGTTCAAAATCCTAAAGCTTCAAACTATAACATGCAGTTTTTGAACTGAACCCTGTCGAAAAATCCATGATACAAACTGACTGCTGCTGGATGGCAGAGCGGAGTCTATTTGACTGAAAATCTTTATTTTCAAAAAAATATATATACCTAGCATTGTGCTCGACGTATTGACTACTATTATTATAAATAATAGGGAGGGGAATTGAAGTGTACATATAATATAAATACACGTGAGTGCTATGTTGAATGGTCAATTGTGAACAATACAATTGTATCGTCATATATGCTCTGAATTTTATATTGTATAGGCCAGTATTTAAGGTTCATGAATGGAGCTGCTTTGCGTAAAGTATAGGATGCTCAATTTATATTTATGACCTGGTCTGAACTGATCAATGGTCTCCAAGCCCTGGGTCCCCGTGAGTCTTAAATGAGATGTCAACGACGTAACAGCTAGCTTAGTTCCAAATCCGTGTGAGTCCTCATGAACTTGTAATCTCCTTTCAGCAATCCGCTTATGTTCGAGCCCATGCAGAGATTGGAATTTACTGAATTTACTATTTGACTGGATTCAATGTTGAATGTTGTTGCAAACAGTCTAGGACAATTCGGTACAGACAATTTATGTATAGTGAACATACCTGCTTGTTGCAATGTATAACTGCGAAACTAAATACATTTTGCCTTTCAAATATCAAATTGTACAATTATGACTTACGAATTTTCGTTCTAGAAATGTCGCTTCAGTTGGAACGAGATTGTCGTATTGACTTACGCAGGAAAATTCCTACTGTAGATGTAAAACTTTCCAAGAAAAACATATTGCACAACATTTCTAGCAAAATCCAAATGAAAAGATCGTTATTGTTGTTTTAGGGATCTTCAGTTGTCTTTGCGCAAATACCTTAACCTTATTTTCTGGTACTTTCACTGAGTATATTATGATGAAAAATATTATGTTACGCATATCCGCTTATTGATTTAAACTGAAAGCGTTTTATTCAAAAAATTTCCACCAACATTACAGGTTTAGATAATCTAATTTCATGTTCCTGTTTATTGTAAACTAATCGTCTAACATTAACCTGCTGTGGTCTACCTAAATTATGACTTCAGTTCGAAATGTTATATGGCAAATTGAAACAAACAAAAGCAAACGCACTGAAACAGCACAACCAAAAATCATATTATCACAACATTTTCAAGCGCAAGAATTCAATTTCGGTTTACTTGTAAGCTAATTCGGCCCGCTAGGGGTTAGGGTCAATACGAAATTCCGGATCGTTTGCGATTTTCACATATTGTGATAATGTCCTATTTCCGGTGCTGTTATATTTAAACGAACGAAACCCGATAATTCTACTAGAGTAATCTCACATTTTAGTTGAATTTGCATACAAACGAGCCATGTTTGGATGACAATAATTTAGTTTTTGTTGTATTTGCAGCGGGATGGGGGGTTACAGCGGTGGATCCTATCTCCAGAATCCCAATTTCTACAACGGAGGTCAAGCGTACCCGTCCTCAGCGGCCGCGACTGCTGCTGTTCTTTCCCAGCAGTCCTATCCCGGTGAGTGGGTTCTTTCTTCTCATGTCAACACTCTGACCTCCTCCGGTCGGCAAAGCACCTCTCCATCCATTCACGAACCTCATTCAGAACCAGAACTATTTATTCACAGGAGAGACTCCGACAATAAGAGACGCTTCAAACGCAATTCATAAACTTCAGCCCTATCTCCATTCATCTCAGCCCTCTTCAAAAAGCCCCATCCATCCCATTCTACCTCCCGACATAATGATCATCATAAAACCTACCTACCCACTGCCCTCCCAATAACAATGAATCCATCTTCTATTGTTAAACTCACCATTCCCAACAATCCGGTACAAGAAAATGCTCTTTTCGGAATGCTCCGGGACTTAAACTATACGAACATCTAAATTAAATATTCAATCTAGATGCATAATGCACCCAATACTTTATTGAGTGGAGAGCATTTCATTGCCTGGAAGTCTTTAGCGTTTAACGTATTAGACTATTTTAACATAACATTTTCTATGGACAAGTGTCCATTGGACACGATTGGTGCAAATTGAAAGCGTATGACGGCGCAATCCATGCTTACGCAATATGCTTAAGTGTGGCTTTGAATTGGCTACTTACTACTAAGGGCCGATCGATTATGTATGCCATGACTAAAAAAGTCAAGTGCACAATTGTAATATCCGACCTTTCGTAAATTGCGAAACTAGGATAAACTGAACATTGCGGAAAGGAATTCGAAATTGGGATATGAAAGGTAGTATATCTGGATATATTTGTATATCACCGGCACATGGACAGACACGGCAAACCGACACCTGATCCTGTGTGATTCCAATGGTACAGAATCGCTAAGCTTCCAATTTACAAATATATACGTAACCTGAATATTAGGTAGACTAAATATAGTACGCGGTATGTTGAAATTCCCGTACTTCCAGGAATATCGCTTCTGGCCTTTCTATGATGAAATGAGGTGAGATTTGATATGTTCATACATATCCAAAAACGTGCGAATATAAATTGCAATTTTCCCCTCATGTTCTGTCAATGTGTGCTTGCTGAATTCAAGAATTGACCTCAGCGTGGGTAGCACCAGGAAATATAATAATAGACTGGAACTCCAAGTCTATTTTGATACAATCTAGTTTCTCAGAAGTAGTCTGATGCAAAAAGTTAAAGGTGATATTAAAATTCAGCGGAAACTCCTGTGCACAGTATATTAATGCATTTGCATGAATTGATGTCAGTTACCTAAGCAAGGCAATCACGGTATGAGTCTGTTCCGATGGGTCAGGCTTCGAAAACATATTCATTGTTATTCGTTAAGTTGTGTGGTTTTTACTTGGAACGTTTCACGTTGGTATTTTATTTTAAGCTGAAATTTTCAAGATGAACATTCTTAACATTTTAATTTATTTTGTGATGAAGGTTCAAGAGGTCAGTGCAAAGGAAGCGGGTCGTCGACCTATCTCTACGGTGGTTCTCAGTTTCCGAGTGGTGGGACAAGTTCTTACCATGTTCCAGGGTCAGGTTACGGGAGTTATGCGCAAATCCCGCCGTCCTACACCCAAGACTATGCCCAGTACCCGGGGTCGTTCCAGTCCTCGTCGGCTACGTCCGTGTCCGCCGCGGCGGCTGCCGCCGCATCAGCTTACTATGGGCACACGGGCTCCACGCCCGGCTCCTCCTACATCCATTGCTACAACCACGCCTCTCCATCGACCTCCTCAGTCACGGCCTCCGCGTACCCCGGTTCCTCCAACCCATCGATTCCAGGTAATCTACAAATACACGCTACTACATCTCTCACTATCTCACCAGCAGCATAGCATAGCACCAACAAGATCATCTCGCATCCAATTTCCGTGGAGAAAGCTCACACCCGTCTCCTCGGAATTCCGCGTTTACCTAATGCATTTCAGAGAAGGTCTTAACTTAACTCTGAACATCCAGCAAGAATATCGGATGACCATTGACCATGACCATGATCAAATTAACACTTGAACAATGACCGTGCTTTAAATTCTGTTCCAATATTACACTCATCTGACGGCCTGTGGCTGTAGATTGCAAATTCGAGTTTGGTTAGGTTAATAATTTTAGTGCAAACTGCGTGTTTCACCAAAAGTTTTGGTTACGTTTTAACCTTTGATGGAGCATTTTAAGAGACATAATCTAAAAAATAACACAAAATATTGATAATGCCTATATCGGTACTCAAATCACTTAACATGGCATTTGAAACCTGTAATGACAAGATAATATACTCGCACAATATGCTGGATAAGTTACTTCTCTTTCCGTTGGTGTATCTCACGAGATGATCTGAAATATTGCAAGCATGCCACTAATTTGAGACAACGCTAATAATTATGCTATGTCTATGTGGATTATTGATTTGGACTCTTTTAATGTTTTGTGCAACCCCAGATAATATTGGATACATTGCCGAAGAGCCCAGTCCACCCCTACCAAATAATAAGGAAGCCAAAGGACGACGGGGTTAGTTCCTTATTATTTTATTATCATCTCAAGTTATGCTTACTGTACCGTTTGTGATCGTTTAAGAGCTTTGAGTATAGACCGTTATTTTATTATCGATAATATATTTACATATACATTGCTATTTATATATTTTGACCTTGTAGTTCGGACAGGAGGCCGAGGTCGGAGGCCTAATCCATCACCCGATCCGGAACACAACCTAGAACGGGTATTTATATGGGACTTGGATGAAACTATTATCATTTTTCATAGCCTCCTCAGCGGTGCGTATGGTCAGACCTTCAGAAAAGTAAGTTAATGCTATACGATGTTGTAGAGAATTCTTCATTACAAAATACGTACTCGTCATTTCTTTCCTAAAAGAGAACGCCCGGATAACCGAAGTGTTGTCTAATCCAGCCAAAACTTTATTTATCAAGTCATTTAATATGGCACCTGTCTTATCGATACAGGATATTCCTCGAGGTCAGAGTCTCGGGACAGCACTGGAGGAATTCGTATTCAATCTATCAGACTCTCATTTCTTCTTCAATGATCTCGAGGTAAGGAAACCGGAAGTTCTTAACAAATCATTTCTGATTACGAAAATCTATTACGTCAACAATACGACATAGTGATTCAATTCTATAATAAGAATAAGCATACTATCTTATACCTATTTCCTTACAAGTAAAATCAAATTTTGTACAACTATTTATAACAGTATTAATTTTGACATAAGCAACATTTGCAACAATAATTGGAACGGATTAGGTTTTACTGTTAGAGTTTTACTGAGCTAATATTTACGTAGCAATAAGCAGGTTAGCATCAGCGCAGATCCTCAGCGGTTGGCTATCATATCTACAGCATCTCACTCTAGTCGTACAGAACGTAAAGTTACTTTTGGGTCCATGGTTCAGGTTTGGCGTTTCATACCAGATGGCCATGTATGTGTCGAGGTGATATAATGCAGGACGCTACACAACTACCAAATGTTATAATTTGAGACGCTTATTGGCACCAAGTTGTACTTTACAGCACTACTCTGGTGCTGAATACAATAATGATGTGTCGTAATAAATACAATAACAGTTGATGTGAGGCTGCTAGTAAGCTACATACATAGTACATAAATATATCTCTGTACATAAATATATCCACAAGTTATAAAGAATTGAGAAATGAATTGGAACTGATTGCCTAGCATGTGTTGTGATTTGTGATCGGATTTAAACTAAAATACGTCAATAATAATATAATAGTAATAATAAACGCTCAACGCCATGCATTCAAGGTTGAATATGCTCTTGTGTTTGTGTCTAAACTCAGTATTTAGTTGAAGCTGGGTTTAGCACGCCAGCATATTAAATTATGATTAATTCTGTAACTACAATGCAGAACCAAGTCAATTCAGTCGCTTAGTCAACTTATGCTGGCATTATGAAATACATGCAACGGTTTAGAAGTATATCTAATAATCAGTCTTAAGTTTTACATTACATATTATGACTCTACTAAAGCGCTTTAAAATTCCATATTAAAAATTCCAATATTGTGTAATTGTCCAGCAAAAACGCTGATGGATATCAAATTCGCAGCACGTTCTACTTTTAATTTAATTTTACAGATTTGGGCGGGACAGATGTGAGAAAGTAATCACATTCACATGTGCGCATAGGTAATATGCCATTCAGCATAATACAAATACAAATACAAATCAAATATGTACACACCCATACATGGTCAGAAGAATGTTGGTTATCAATCTAAATATTCCAATGTGTCTTGATATCTACCCAATAATCAGCACGAACCTGATTTCTTGCATAACTCATTATTTATCCGAGTATCAATCACAATGTATTTGCTAACTATTTACTTCAGATACCTATTTACATCCAATCCGGCACAACAATTAAACAGTAAGGCACGCACAGGTTGTGTCTCTAAAGCATGTATTATTTCCAATTTTTTGCCTGATCCTATCATATATTCATATTTTATATTTCAAGGATTTATCCTGCATTGAATGCTAATTGTAGGTTATTTTTTACGACTTTTCATGTAAGAATTATGATTCAGGAATTAGTCTTCTGTGTGGCTGTTCTAACACAAGTTTGTCTATGTAGATTTTAGCGAGAACGAGATGTATCGAATCAATCATACTTTACCAGCATCAAATATGCATTACGTAATTAACACTCGTATTGTCAGTTACGGAACTAAACTGGGCAATTTGATGACAAGTAAAGTAATCAATCAAAATCAAACTGCATAGTTGAATGTGTCAGTCCGAGTGTGCTATATGGTACTGTGCATATGATTTGAGAAATCAATAACTGGGTCCAAGCAAAAATTCATGCATTGAGGTACAAAGAAAGTCAAACAAACCAAATTCGACATATTCCTTTGTTATCTTCGCTGAATCATTTTATTATCGTAAAACTGCATTGATCGGTCAAACGCGGAATTGAAACGTAATGGATTTTCAGCGCTATAATTCTGCTCATCACTCGTATGAAATTGGTCACAGCCTGACGGAAGTACCTAATGCATAGCTTTATTGAATTTTCAATTCTATTTTGATTCTGTTTATTTATGTTTGCCCGCCCGCCTTCTTCCACGCCTTGACCTATGCCCTTGCCCAGGAGTGTGACCAAGTCCACATTGACGATGTGTCTTCGGATGACAATGGACAAGACCTTAGGTGAGTGATTTATGAGAGGCCTTGTTTTGTGGGTACTGCAGCGGAGCTGATTATTAAGTGCTCATCTCTACTTCCCTTATCGTTTACTTAATGCATTTAGTGATGTCTGTATTTCACCGTAATTGGGCTTTACGATGTTTCCGCCTTTGTGTGTACGGTTACGATGAGTCGTAAATCCGTGAATGCCTATTTAAAATTTTCCTTATGGGTATTACCTAAGTACAAAGGAAGAGATGCCCGATACCGATTTTAACGACATGCAAAGAAAATTCTACCTTACTTCCTGATTGGATGAATCTCACTCGTTATTCCGCTTAAAAGCCTTTCAATTTTAAGTTAGACTTAGGGAAATATTAAGTAGCATTTATTGCTCAATATTAAGAATTTTTTTCCCATTCTGTGAGTACTCGAGCAGGCCATTAGCCTATAAAAGCGAAAGTGAGGCTACATATGCTCGCCGCAGTTTGAAGTGATCACGTTGTGGTAATCTGATGTGAAAAAATATTAATTACCCATGCTGCAAGCGTATCCATGAAGTTTTTATTCCTGAGATTAATGTTCATGCTCTAATCTATAACCTCCTTACCCTATACAGCACATATGACTTCTCAACGGACAGTTTCAAGTCAACCTCAGCCAATGGAGGGATTTGTCTCTCGACTGGAGTTCGTGGTGGCGTTGATTGGATGCGGAAGTTGGCCTTTCGATACCGACGAATCAAGGAAGTCTACTCCCTACATCGAAATAATGTTGCAGGTGAGAGATATTGCAGCTCGTCGCTTCCCCCGCGACAGATCAACAAGGGCCAAATTGCCATAAACTATATGCTGTATATGCAGCGAAATACTGTTAGATTTGGGAACGGAGATTCGAAAGCGGCGCTGTCCTATTGCTATTGGCAAATTTTCAGAATAGCTAATTCTGAAACACATGACACATTTCATGAATGTGATTAGTTGACCTGTAGACGGGTGGAAATAATTTAAGTCAAATCGAACCAATTGCTCGCCAGCACATCCGCAATCTAAAATTCAGCGATTATTTGGTCGATATACAATAATGTAGGTATATCATTTAATGTATTTGGTCATACATATAGCGACATTTGATTTTCAGGCAAAAACTAATTAACAGGTAAACTTTGCGTAATGTCAAACGGCACAATCCGAACTGGCCACAACGCGAACTTTAAAAAGTCGAATTGGCACTGGTCGAACCATCCTAAGAAAACCGTCCGGAAATCGAGTGAAACCCACGACAAAAATTCACAATCGCCCTTACTGCATCCACGCCTAATTCCAATTTTTCATGTTCCCAGTTCCCATATGATGTAATAATTTACACACATATTTACATTCCATTAATCACCAACTCGCGACAAACGACCCAGAGCACAACAAGGTTTTTGGCACCATAAACCATAATATTATGCTTATCATAGGAGTTGTACCATATTATTAGGTAAATTCAGGTGTGGATTTTTACATAATCAGGGTCTTAACGCTCTAGGTGCTCCGTGCACGACACACGGATTTAGATTGACGAAATAGGTACTATATTTACATCTCTGTTTCCTTTTTCCTGTGGTGGCGGCGGAGGCTAAACTGTTGAGTCATGGATAATTGGTATGTCACAGAGTGCATAGGGACCCATAACAATGAAGGTTTTGACATTTAGCAAATGGATGTACTGCCTGACATGGGTAGCTAATAGAACATCCGCTAGGAACAAGAACACCGTCTCACTATGACCAATTCAGTGTCAGGAGACAAGGTAAGGCTTAATAGAGTTGTAGGTAAAAGGGCCTGGCCTGACCTACCAATTTGTAACGGTATAATAATATACCTGTATGCATCTAATTGAATTGTGTTTGACAAATTAGCACTAATCGGAAGTGAATGGAGGGTGCTCAAACATGCACAATTACAATTACACAGATAGATGAGACAAACCCTTCCTTTGACTAAGGTTACCCACTAACTACAGTGCTTGTTTGCATTTTCATATAAAAACAAGGTTAGGGGTACTTTTACAAAACCATATATCCACGGTGCCATTAACAAAATATTAGTCCGTTTCGCACTTGCCATCTTGGTATATTGGTTTTCGGGTTTCGGTGTATTTAGCCTTGCCAACTTTGGCTTCGTTTTCCGCATAATGTTATGCAAGCAATCGCTATAAAATGTAGCTTTCATCATGACTATATAAAATTATCTAGTTTGCAGTTATTATGACAGAAATTTCGTAGCCTACGCCTGATTTGATTCGTACCTAATCCAAAAAATTACTTGGCATTTTGCATAATCAACTGAAAATAGTATGTGCAACGTAGAAATTTATTGGGAAATTTTAAAATGAAACAGCAAGAATTACATAATTCCAGTAATTTGGAACCTTGTCGCAAAAAATTTGTTTGCATAAAGTATTGGACACGGCATACAGGTAAATAAGTTTACCTGACGGAAAGTTCTTGGTACAGGTGCACGACGTATGACGAACGCAACACAAGTTATGTAACCGCAAACATCCCTTAAGGAAAAGTGACGGATTAATATGCCTCACAAGTTTCATTTTCTGCATTTTTGCAGCGTCACCAGGTACTACGCTGTTTCATCTCAGAAATCCATATGGAAATATTCCAAAACGTCGCCTTAATTAAATTCAGCAGTAAAAACTGATTTTACAGATCATGTGACCTGCAGCGAACGAAGGCATAGAATTTCTTATCACGATTATTTAGGTAGATATGGCATAAGCGTCATTGTCATACTGAGTTTGTGACAACGAAATGTTACATTCACAAGCAGGACAAGGTAAAGCGTTTGTGCATTAAATGACAAGGTATTTTTTCTTTAATAAGTACGTGCAATGCGTATTTCTGGAAACGCAATTCACGAATTAGATTAACAATTTTGATATAAAGGTAACTTGTTGTACATTTCACTCTGAATATCGAGATTTTAAATAATGGACTGAATGAATGCATTATGCAGAAGGGACAAAATAGAATTATTGCTATTGTTAAGAATGCGTTTTTGCGTGAAAATAACTAACCAAGATACTATGAAAATATGAATTCTTGTATCATTATTCACACATAGATGGTTACACCCATTATTTGGTGCACGAAGGTGACGAAGTTTACTTGTAGGTACATATCTAATGTAAGTAATGCCCAAGCTTTATGCATTCACGTACAATTTAGTTCCTTGGCTAGGTATAATGGAATAGCGGAACGATCAGGAAAAAAACTAAAAGCGACAATAGCACGCACATAAAAATTGAGAAAACCTTAGATAATAAAACACGTAGGATGTAGATTCAATATTAAACATTAATACTAACTCGTAACTGGCCTTTCTGCTATACACAAACCATGATGGGTTCACCAAAATTATTTTAATGCATCAAATCATAAACGCTGCTGCTGCCTAAACCAACAATCACAATACATTCAATATTTATCGCTATTTAAGGAAAAAACTTGAAAAAAAATCTATAAACTTGGAGCAAATTGCTATTTCTATCACCGACGTTCATAATAATCACGGTAGGCGTTCACACGAGCCTCGTACAATAAATTCTTTTTGTCATAAAAGTATTGTTATAACGTTATAGGTTATAACTATTAGCCGTTTGAGGGAATAACACGGAACATAACTCCTGACAAACCAATTAAATCCCTGATTTTGGTGACTGACACAACCAACTTGAACGGAGCATAAAAAGTAATGATGCTAATAAGCTTGACTTGTTCTCTTGAGATTTGTGTAGGATATATTTTGGATGCAGTAACAGAAGTACGACTGTATGGCTCTCTATGTACGGAGGCTATTTATTATCTTATTATTACGCTATTTCTTGTATAACAAGTTCTTGGTCACACTTTCCATTTCTATAAGGATAACTGGCATGGCATGGCATTATGACTAGACTCTGCCGAGTTAACTCATTATACCGTAGTGTAAATTGTAAAAGGCAATCCTTTGCGTTTGTATTATACGGAGGTACTCATCCACAAATACTGGTATGCTGGTCAGTGGTCAATGTCGTTAGCTAAGCTGATTTGGGTGTATAGGAAATTCTGCTTTAGAATTGGCGACTTATTATACGGATTTCTCTTATATGTATCATAAATATCATACGCATAGTATATACCTATACATAGATAGTATGCTGCCTCTCCGTGTGAAGATGCTTGTTTGAACTAATTAGTCAAAACTTATTAAATTTTGTTGTGAATAACTTTCCACCCACGGCACTGGTCACTCTGTAGTGTACATAAATTCTCATATACTTAAGTATGTACACTACCTCTGTGCTACGAATGTAGCTGCAAACTGTAACGAGACAAAGAGACACTAGACTCGTTACTCTACTTATTAGCAAAATTGATTTCTCTCGCTCGTGTAATTTTGCCATTAGTTGAAGTAGAGCTTGATTTATTTATCCGTTTACGAGGCTGAAATTGATGAATTATGCAAATATGGCTCGTGCATCTTGTCTTCTTCCGTAACGCATCAATAATTTGAATTTTTTTTTTAATAGCCGTCAGTTGTTTGTCAACAATCATCTGTACCTATAGGTACATTATCTATAAAGCGTTTTGTATTAAGCGAAATGGCTGAAAATTCACTTGTGCGCTATACTTAAAATTTTTAAATTCACCCGATGGCTTAAAAGGTATTGCCAAACATAGCGCACAGCAACAAAACATGGCGGAAACAAAACATAGCGTGAATGGAGATTTCAAAAAAATCACGTTATTTTAATTTTAATATTTAGGAATGATGAGCCCCGCCCTCCGAGAGCAATGGGTACATCTCCGAAGTGAAATTGAAGAAATGACAGACCATTGGCTCCCATTGATGCTCAAATGTCTCTCCGTGGTGGGTACCAGGTAAGAACTCAAATTTAGAATTTAATATCCGGTATTGTAATGCAAGAACCCCAATTAGAAACATAGCTAATTAAAAACTACGCAATATGCTCACTATTCAAAAACCACAAAAGGAATCCAGTCTGGCGTGAATAATTTGAGCTAATAATAAACCAAGGGTTGCTTATAAAGTTCTGATCAGTTAAACAGAAAAATAGAGAGCTTTCAAGGAAGTTGGTTCCGTTTTTAGGACCATTATACAATTATACCATTAATACACAGAAATATCACTGTCTAGCATTAACATTTACAACACTATGTTACTGCAGATACTACCAAGAACCTAGCGGTACGAAGCTCTATATACTCCAATTTTCACTTTCATTTACATAATAAGGTATAAAAACGTAATGGACGGCGGAACTGTCAGCCACTGTAATGGAGCATTATGTACAGTGTAACCTGTCTAGTTCCATTATCATGACAGCATAGTAGAAAACTGTGGACACCAACTAAAAGGAGTAGTACAAAGTGAAACTATAGCAATGAAACAATGGGATGGATGCACGTTATAGCCATGTCTTGGAACAACAGAGCAAAAAGTAATTCAATAACTGATCTAATAAAAGGAGAAACTATGTGTACAGTACTTCCTGAACTCGTACACACCTTTACTCTGCTTGTCAATGCATAACTTTTCATTTAGTACAGTTTACACTTGGCTTGGAATTGGGAATGCATAAATGAATCTCTCATGAATTGTAGTAAATTGTTAAATGAACTTTGTGCGGTTTTTTATGTATTGTACTTGTGTACTATTACAGAAAATCAAAATGTCAAACTACAATGTCATGTCCACGTTAATCATACATTATAATGTTGATTGATGAGTGTTTTGAGAGTTAATTAAGAGGAGAAGGCGGAATTTGCAAGTAATGAAAGCTATAATGTATTTTTTTCTTACTTTACAGAGCAAACTGTGTAAATGTACTCGTGACACAGACACAACTCGTTCCTGCTTTAGCAAAAGTCCTGCTTCATGGACTCGGTCCTATGTTTCCAATTGAAAACATTTATTCTGCTACAAAAACTGGTAAGGAACTCGGATTAATACAGATTATGCAGGAATTAATGCATATAGTGTTTGTTTTGGCATTGGCAAATCTGTGGTGGCAAAATAATTATTTAAATATTCGTCGCAACGAAGTAGTCAGCTGCGGTAATTACGAAGTTACAGCTGAATTAACAGAAAAATATGCTACGATGGCAATGTTATTTTATCAATACGACCTTCGTGGAGGCATACAACGACAAATATTAAAAACACATGCATATCTGTAATATCAAGCGAATAAGGTTTGCTATTGCGATTGAGGATTTTTGAAATCGTTGGTTATATTCGACGATAATTTCTGAATTCTGAAATTTGAAATTATTATTTAATTTTTTAGGTAAAGAGAGCTGCTTTGAGCGGATTGTTTCTCGATTTGGGCGGCGGTGTACTTACGTGGTAATTGGGGATGATGATGTGGAAGAACGGGCTGCAAAACAGGTTTGTTTTTGAGCATTGAACATTGAATGGTTTGAAATATCATAATAGCATAGCTTTCGCAAAAATTGATTAGTTCAAAGGCATGATTAAGTAAGAGTTTGATTCCTTCAAATACTATACAATTATTTCTGGCCTTTGAGCTCAACCAGCCAAATCCAATATTTACAACAATATTCTTATAGGTATACTCAGTCTGTTCATATGACTAGACGCTATAGTTGCATTGCACTTATAGTATTGCATTAATGCAATCGGTAGGAATTTCCCCCCTGAAGCCAAGTTGCATTACAAGAAGGAGGCATATAACTTGATTTCTATTAATGCGTCATTTACTTGGTTAACCTAATCATTAAATTAGTTACTGTGCTGTGCTACGCTCTCTCAAGAATTTAAAGGGTTTAATTGAACTAATACGTGTGGTCAAACTTAAGACTAATAGCAAATGCATAACTTCAGGATATCTGCGTGCGTTATTAGTTGCCTTCAAAGGTCATTGGCATTACCTAAAGGCTTTATTTTTTTGCGTAATACGATCATTATTTGTAAGTATTTTATGTGTGAAACTTGGAGCTCACATAAATCGTGTACTTATTGGTAGGATTTTTCCAAATATTGTGGTTAGGTGTGATACATTATGTACCGTTATAATTTACAATACAAAATAATCTAACTCGGGTTTTTTATTGCTTTTTCACAGATGAACTTTCCATTTTGGAGAATTTCCAGTCATACCGACGCCAAGAATCTCTACAAAGTAATGGACATGGGCTATCTCTGAGATCATGAACACGCAACGTATTCCCAATCCCAATCTCGAAGCTGTTTACACTACTGTCATCGTGTGATTGTTCAATGTGATGAGTGTTTCCGATAACGAAATTATTCAATTTACCAATACTGCTGCGATTTGGTTAATTCAACACGGAGAAAAAGTCTCCCCGTGGCGTTTTATGCTACCCAAATCTTTAAAACCCCAAACTAACATTAAATGTATGTGTATAAGCACGGTTTAGCCATAAATTCCTATTTTGGCATAAGCTAAGCCGAAACGCTGTAATCCTTGGGTGATTACAAGTTACAAGGCTCATATTAGCTTACTGTACTCTGTACCGATGAAAGGGCATTTCAATTTGGAAAACAAACATAAATTCTGAACATGTCCTTAGCGGGCTCTTAGAAGCGCAAATAAATGGAAACAACAGAATAACACGCAAATATTGAGTATCATTGAGAACTAAAATTATTTAGACAAATAAATAAGTAGTTAAATATGCGTAAGGTATTGAAATAGCGTTTAGCTTTATGTCAAGAAAAATATTCCAATCATAATTTTTGTAATTTAGTTCCCTGTTTCAGCATGTAAATATACTTAGGTAGCATCCTAATTTATACTCGGTAGGTAGATAGTCCCAAATCCTGAAAGGGTATCAATATCAATCAATTTAGTACATACTAGGTTTACTTGTATGTATTATTTCTTAACTACATATTACAATTACGTTATGTTCAGGATAGAATAATTAGTATACGAATAGATATAACTGTAATATTTGTGTCATATTACAATAACAATACTTCAAGGTTGGCAACAGTTGATTAAATAATACACACTTTGAATACTACAAGAAAGTGTACAGAATACAATTAAACAAAGTCGGTGTATTTACAGTGCGCCACTACTACTTGTATTTACTTGTAATTATAATTGAAGGTAGGTATTCAAATAATAAATATTCCACAATAGTTTATTGTTCATAATTTAATTAAGTAACTTATAACAGATAGATAATTCCCACATTTGTTCCATATGTATTGCAAATGTGCAGTTAAGGAAAAATCATAGTGACTTTTACTTCGTCTATGTTAATTCGTTCAATAAAATTCTACAGTAAATCCATGCAGTCAGAACGTGGGTAACGTACTTAATTTTGAATCGAAATCATAGCAATAATACATATACTCAAAGGATGCAGAAATCTCAGGCATATGCACTGTGGTATAACTTGTAT
>JAQFYT010000678.1:0-22019 GCA_034694925.1 Ceratophysella denticulata
CCGGAGGTTAGGGTAAAGTCAAATTACCCGGTGATTTGGATAAATCTCCATGCACTTGCATGTTAAATTACCCGGAGATTAGGGTAAAGTCAAATTACCCGGTGATTTGGATAAATCTCCATGCACTTGCATGTTAAACTAGCCGTAGGATAGGGAAAAGTCAAATTTCCCGGTGATTCCAAGTTCACATCTTAAATTATTTATGCAAATTAACGAAGGTGAAGATACCATCCAAGTTCAAATCTTAAATTATTTATGCAAATTAACCAATGTCAAGATACTATTCAAATTCACTTCTTAAATTATTTATGCAAATTCTCAATCGTCAAAATCAGTAATTAAAAAGTCCACAATCTCACACCACTGGGCATAGTAATAAACAAGTACACATCCAAATCCCGAAACAACAAATGCAAAGTTTCATCCAATAGAGGGAGTTCAAAAGCAACTCCACACTGGGCATACCAATATACAAATCCAAATCCAAACTCTAAAAGAACAAATTCAAAGTTTCAGCCAATAGAGGGAGTTCAAAGTCAAATTCTCAAAATTCCAGTCAACTTCAAATGCACACTAACATACTCCAAGATAAAATAAAATCCAAATGCGCACCACAAATCTTTATGACAATAACACAAGGTAGTTAACTTTAACACGCACAACAACATAACCATTAACATTAACAACCCATTAACATTAGCAATAACATTAAACTTAATTATAATCATAGTTAAATTTAACTTTAAATGCTATACGATGATACTTAAATACACATGATTATTCACGATCGCATAATTTATTCACATTCAAAAACCGTCACTCAGTCATGGTTCACATACTACTATGGGTTTATGGAATAGGGATTAGGTTCAACATCTAATTCGGGCATATCCTAATTACATGCTACACCGGAGATAAATATTTCGAGGTTAAGTTTGATTTATATATCGGGAAAATGTGTTTCGACGCTTTCGGTTTTCCGGTGTTTGACTGGCACCCACATAATAAAAAGTCCATAGTTTTATAGAAATATATGAATTCTTACTAGGTTTGTTGAAAATGTTGTTTGTATTGGACAATAGCATCAGAAATGCTCTAAAAATGTCTGCCGAATATGCCTTGTCAAGGCAAATATAGCAATTCCAATTAAATATTGGAATTGACAGTTCTAATCGCATGTCATCTCAATTAAATCGAAGGTGTCATAACGTTCGTAGTATCAATAGATCCACGGGAGTCATGGGCGCGTCTTTGTAAACCTCTGACTTTTTTTTTACAGCCACTCTTATTGATATGACTCCTCCAACCTCTGCTCACTCCATTTCGAATTGTAATGCTATCCGACTTATCATGTCCCATCTACAGACACCTATCCTTATATTCCTATTCGAGTGTTTCATGACCACGACACCGTGCATGCCCTAATTCTAGTATTAGACTCCTTAACAAGAGTGTCACTCTGATGCTATTGAAAATATGTGAGTCTTCAGTCTGCACGTCCTTGACGTTACCTTGAATAACGGTGAGGGTGAGACGACCTCACTGGTGCTAACTCAGTTTTGCCAATAAGATACATTAACCACGCGGTGGAAAAGAATCAGTTAGCATGTCAGCGTCAAAAAAAAAAGATTTAACTCTATAGCTTGAAGATGACGGCGTTGAGTATTAGGAATGAAGTATACGATGCCTTTAAGCCTCCCAATAAATGCCGCAGATGCACGAAGAAGCCCTTACACAGTGATGAGTGATAAGTCGCTATTTTGTTTTATAAAATTCAAAGTTAAATCTATTATGGCAATTACGAGCACGCAATTCCAATTTAAACGAGTGGTTGATTTGAGATAATTCATGATACATCATCTGTACATTGGAAATACATGAATTGTTATGAACAATTAACCTTTTAAGTTGTATAACTTTGTGTATTCCAAAACTTCTGTATCTCTTATTTAAGTTTATAGTTTCCTGAAGAGATTCGTTCGTATCATATCAGAAAGGAACGAACACTCTGAAACATCAATGTTAATTCATAGTAATCCAACAAATACTGCCTCGTCTACCAATATTATTTTGCCAAGTCCGAGCCCTATTAATTTCTGTATTGAATTGAATGCCAAAAGTCTGAATGAGCACTAGACCTCCAACCAACGCGTCATCACTCTAGAATGTGCAATAACTCGTTCTGCAGCACTTAATATTGACTTGACACCTGACAAAGGGACGGGCTGTGAATTTAGTTTATGTTCTTTAGGACTCTATTTGATATATCAATGCTAATGTCAACAATGAAGTGATTTGTTTTATTCCATGTTTGTACTTTGCTAGAACAGAGGTGCGAGGCACGTGCTGTAGTGTAATTCCGAGCAAAATGTTCATCAATCAAGGCGTCTGTCCGAGGGTTTGCATAAAAGGCGCGTATAATAAATTAACAATTACGAATTAAGAATTTGAGTTAAATACAAGCACTGAAAAGTGCACAATAATATGTAATATTGAATTAGTAATTGAGCCTTACCTCCTCAATAGGACGAGACAGGACATTTTTCCACAAAACAAAAACATGGTTTTTTCCACTATCACACTGATTTATTCTGCTTTTAATTGAAAGTAAAAAAAGTATAATCATATAACATCGTGTCCCCCGTGTGGTGGCACGTTGCACCAAACTACGTTTACTATGACGTCAGGATGAAATGATTAGCTTTGCAGTTTTTTTACAATGAAATCCCGAAAAACGGATTAGAGATTGGAGAATTCTGATTTTGGAGAGCTCAGATTTTGAACTCCTTATGGCATTTGTACTCTCACGCAGCTTCAGCGTCCATCCCTATTCAAATTTCAAATGACTACTGACTCCGACGAGGTCGAGACTGAATCTCAAAAACTGAAACTGATTTAAAGCTTGAACACCTGGTCCGGAATTGTACATTCATGCAATCTGGACTGTATTATTGTACTGAGCTAAAAGCGTAGTTAAGGTCCTGACTGTTTTTTTTGTTACTTGCCCCAGGGATATTTCATGATTGTTGTTGCATGGAATTTTGTGCAGAGAATTTTCGTGGGTATTATTCGTTGAATATATTCAGCTCCACAACCGTAATAACAAATGGAATGTGCATAATAAATTTACTTTCAACAATACAGACAGAAATCATCCGGCACAAGTTTATAATTTTATCGTATCTGGATGTCTTCGACAAAATCCTGGGTTCAGTGATGTCGGGAATGACTTTTGTCAAACATAGTTATTTCCCGGTAGATTCCAATCCTGCATATTGCAGACGCGGCGCTGCTGATGTAATTTATACATTATGGGTAATCTTTGGTTATTTCCTTGCTTTACCGAAACGTCAATCCCACTAGTTTGACTATACATAGTATAAATGTGTTTCACGTTTTGTTGAGGAAAGAACTCGAAAACACGGAAAAAGATAATGGTCTATATAATCAAAGCAGGTAATATCGTATCTTTCCAAATTGATAACAAGATCATACAACCGTCAGGATCCAAGAATCTTGACATTGAAGTCACTCAAAAAGAAGATGTGATCGATCAAAATAAATGTAATAAGCTGTCGTGTGCGTCAGATTGTCTTGTTTGATGCGGAGTATCTACTATTAAGATCGCTCGTTGGATGAGATCGTAAAAAATTGAATAATTGCGTAGTAGACTACAATGCAGGTCATACAGTACTGTTATAAATAATAGTGGAATCAAATACTTTTAATGGAGCATCGATACACATACCAACTACATACAATTTATACAGATAGCAATAATGATAATGATGCCAAGGTTGATGGAAAGTGGAATCTTCTCCTTGTTCCTCATCCCTCGTCTCGAACACGTACAGGTTAAATAGCATCTCCAGCCAGAAGATACAGGGAATTATTTCCTCTAGTCCACATTAGCCCCAAGTCCGCAGAATCAGATAAGGTGATATTATAGCACTAATCCAATAATTATGTCACCTAATAAAGGTTTTTTTTTCTTCTCGCGTCAGGCCGTGGATTTACTGTTGTTGTTGGTTGTCGAATGGAATTTATGACTCTAGTTGGACACCATTATTCACTTCTCTTACAATAGCCACCTTGACTATTCTCGAATCCTCTCACGTATTCCCAATTAGCAGATGCACACGTCTTTTATTGAAATATTGAGTAATCTCATTCTTCACAGTGTACCTGGGAGCATTATTAAAAATCCTCTTCAAGTACGTTATGTAGATATTTTTATAGTCTGAAGCCTAGATTTGGTATGACTCTAAGCTACGACGCCCAGAAAACATATACAGAGAGCGGTTATAATTTAATCTTTAATCCCACTGACATTGAAGAATCGGAAGAGATTTAGCAAAATGTAATTAGCAGAGTTTCAAGTTCTGTATTTCCTAGCCATCCTGTGCTTTGTACTCTCCACACAATCAAAAGATTGCTATAATCGTAAATCGTTTCGTTCATCCTCTCTCTTGTTCCATCAGTTCCTCTCGTACGCATGTAGTATAGTTACATTTTGTTTACAGTCTTAAAAGTCAGCGGTTTCATTTGTAATATGTTTGTGTTATTGAATTTTTATATGATTTTATGAAGCACATATACAAATATGTAATTAAAGCTAAACAATTTTGTTTCTGGGTTATGATAAGTTGAATTAACAGTTGAATTCAAAACGATACCTTGAGCTCGACCTCCGAGTACATCCGAGTAGAGCACTTAATACGACATCAAAAAGTGTATGCTCTACTTGGAGATACCGCGTTTTTGGAGTCCTATAACTTTGATTAGGTTAGGTACACGTTAGATGTGGCATTTTTCCTAACCTAATCTAGCTTAAGTTATATGTATTACTCTAAATACACTGCAGCTCCGAATAGAGGACACACTGCACGTTAGAATAGAGCACACATAACCAAGGTCAAGGGGGTACATTCAAAGCGGTATGCACAATCCGTTACGTGTACAGACTTTCTCAGTCCAAGCCGAGAACGAAGAAATGAAATGAAGTGTGTAAGTAGGTATTTATGTACTGTGATTTGTTTTTCGTTTGATTCCATCAGTTTCCGGGCCATTATCAACGAATAAGGTTGGATATTGGTACTTCCCAACTAATGCATGTCTTATCTTGGATTTTGACCCTGTATGCACTTTGGATTGGAGCTTCGAACATTGATATTGATACTTCCGTATTGAAAATAACAGAAATTGTTTTCAATAATGTGAACCGGATCTTCGAATGTATACAACGCGTACAAGGAAGAATTGCAATCACAAATCACAACATGGAAAGTGTCCTTACTTCCTACGATATAAATCTTGATTCAGGATTTTCCATTTTAACCTGGGAAATGATGTTCAACCTTCAACTGCAATTCCACCAAAAAACTAATCTACCTCATCTAATCTACTTTAGGGGTACCTCCTGAATAATATATTGTAAATGCATTGTATACGAGTTATTAATTCAACGTAGCTGAATCAACTAACGCATATAATCTAATACCAGTACAGTTTGTATATGTAGATGTATTAGTATTACATAGTATTCCGATGCCGTACTCTACTCTGGTAAAACTCAATTTAATTGAAGAGGTAAAACCTTGATAATGCCTTATGTTGTAAGCTTTATGAGAAGAGTCAAGAGTTAAATAGGGCAACGTAAAGTGTGAAAAATTAATAGGTTGGTATTTCTCATACTAAGCATTATTTTATATTGTTTTGTGATAATCTGGGCGCACGTATTTATTCTGATTAAAGTAATTTTATTGCCATGTCAGGTCAGATCGAATCAACCAGAGAACTGCAGCAAGAGCAAGACACATTATTATGTACACGGAATAACATTTATAGACTAGTGGTTCATTCTTATTAAGGGAACTTGAACTATTTACGAGGTTTTAAACTATAATGCACAGTGTCAATGCTCTATTCACAGATGAACTGTTTATTCTTAATTAAATGGAAATCCAATTAATGCAGAAATGAAATACACACTCAAACTGCAAGAGACTTTTTTTGTATATTTATCTTCCTTTATTATCTACACTTCATTGTATATTCTTAAAATTACTACAGTTGCATTGCAAATAAAATGCAGATATTATGCCTACTTATTACGTCCATTCCGTATCCAATGATGATAGGGTACATGAAGAGACTTGATGGGCTCACTAATTATGTAATATAAAAATGAATGGAGTAGTTATACGTCAGGAGAGTGATATTATGGCTGTGCAACCACAATTAGGACTTCAGAAGAGTGAAGAAGACAATTATTACACAAATCACAAATCAAGAAAGTAAATTCAATTGCAAGAGAAACGAAGGTAAAACAATATATTTCTTATCCATAGGTTTAAGGTTTCGAGGGGTACAAGGAAATTATGTCTGACAGTATTAATTGTACATGGACGGAATTAACGCTTTGGCTACTGACACAAGACCCTTTTGAACATAAGCCCAGTAAAGTACTTATACTCAATTCTTCACTCTACAAAGTACAAAGTATATGGCAACTGACGTTTTGTTTTGTGTATAAGAATAAGTCACGGGTGATTAGAGAAGCATCTAAGAGAGAAAAGAAGGACTGATTGGGTAGAAGAATGGAAGAAGAAAGTCGAGGGTGACAGGCTAATTTGGTTCTTGAGTTACGAGGCATAAAAATAATAAAAAAGCTGTAATTGCTAATTACTACACAGGTAATGTGTCGTTCTCGAGTCGGCAGTAGTACTAGTATGGTATGGATTACAGATTCGGAATATAGCAATCTCTGCCCCCCTTAAAATTATACTTATCATTACGCCGCTTAATAATACTTGTGAGAAGACTGAACATAGTGTTTCCCTGTTCCTTGCTTCATAGTTCAAAGTTCAATATACTATATATTATTTATAAGTCAATAAAAAACAAAGTCATTTTCATTTTTACAAAATAAGTCTGAAATAGGAGAGTCACATGACAAGATCCTGTTTCAAATTATCATTATTAGTAGTTATAAAATGCTCTCAAGCAAAGTTATTGCTTCAAGATTTAAAACAAATAAACAAGGTCTTGACTGTGTCAATCACGAAGGAGGCATTACACAAGGACTTAAATATTATTTACTTCGAGTATCCGAACTTGGGGTTGTTCCTGACTCCGAAGGGAAGGGCAGGGGCGCCGTACAGACCTTAAGAAAAATTGAAATGGGTTAATATAAAATGCCTGAAAGTCACATCAAGCGCTTTGGTAAGGAGGCCGGCCATGACGGTGAAACTTACCTGGTGGTTCGACAGCTGGTGTCGTGGTCCTTGGGGCTGGTGTGGTTGGTGGCCGGGTGTAGACGTATCCTTGCGTCGTTGGTTGGGGTCGGTAAGGAGGTTGGGTGGTGGGTTGTGGACGGTAAGGGGGTTGGGTGGTGCGCGGGACGTACTGCGTGGTAGGTCGGTAGGTAGTCGTAGGCTGAGGGCATCGGTAGTCCGTTGAGCCTGGGTAGCACTGGAACTGGGTAGTTGGTTGAGGACATCGAGGATCGCTGGATCCCTGGTAGCATTGGAATTGTGTCGTTGGGATAGGTCGTGGAGTGGTTCGCTGAGTGTAGACCGGTCGGTAGGTGGTCGTTGTCTGTGGGCATCGGTAGTCCGTGGATCCTGGGTAACAGTTTGGTCCAGGGGTGGTGGTTGGTCGCGGAGGTTGAGTGGCTGGGGCTTTGCTGGGGTAGAGTCCTTGGGAGTCAATGTCCTCTTCGTTTTCGTAGGGGTTTTTTCTGGGGGGTGTGGGTTGGAACGGAGGTCGAGTGGGTTGAGGTTGAGGTGCTGGGGTCTTGGGCTCCTCTGGGTACTGGGCTTCACCTTCGTACATAACCTCTGCATTGTACCCGTTCTTCCAGTCGGCGGTGTATCTGAAAGTTTAGCAAAGAAGCATGAAAAGCGGGTCAATTACATTGGACAACAAATTGAAACCGATTGTTACTTGACGATCTGAAGTCGGCCATCGGGTAGAAGAGTACGGTATTCTCCTGTAGAGCAACCATAGATTAAACGAGAAATTAGCATATGCTGAACTTGTGTGACAGATGACAGACATGATATGCTAATAGGAAAGAAAGACCATGTTACCTTTTACAACTTCTCCGTCACTATCAGCCTTGTGAGAGAAGTCATTACCATAGTCGTCCTTAACGGCATACGTGAAGTCGAAGGGCATTCCTTGCTCCCAAACAGCGTCCTGGAGTAATCAGAAAACAGAAGGGGGAAATATAAGATGAAGTCCAAACAGGAGATGATTTCAAGGAGATACAAAAGAGCTTGGGGCATTGATGATCAAATTCCACATATTTTGTGAAAAAACAAATGAGTTATTTTCTCTACACTGGTTTCATTTAGACTATTTACTATGTAAATGAATTCCAAATATATTTGGTCATCCCCTTCAATTATTATGAATGAGTCTTACACCATGCTCAAGCGGTTAGATTTAATTACCTGAGCTCCAATCACACCCTGCCGCTGCAATGTACATATACATAAATGTATGATTCTATCCTTGTTTGTTATTAATATTCGTGACTTGTTAATAAGTCAACCGTAGGTACGCTTTGGCTTCAGAGTCAATGTGTGTAAATCCTGGGGAAGGACTTTTTCTGAGGAGAAGTTTTTTTACTGCAGTTATGAATTTATAATTAAGACTCATCTTCCTTGTTTAATGGCATTGAGAAATTTATATTAGACAATAGCCACCATCCATCCACCTCTATCCTATGTATCTCCTCTGAGTGAGCACCTTCCAGATTCATGCAGATTCATAAGTCACAAGATACAATAGTACTCTGTATATTACTCTTTAAAAGCTTTGGCAGTGGAGAATTGAGGTCGTTTACGATAACCGTATGTCACAATTAAGCATTCACAATTCTTCTTCAAGCAAAAAAAATTAATGGGATTAACATTCTTCTGCAGTGAGACGTCAACGAAATTCATCTTGACTACCAAGAAACTACACAAAGCTACTACTGGACTTAAGATTAAAAATTCCTTGCCCCGCTGTTAATGTTTTCCTAATTAGCATTTAGCCTATTCAGCTCCTCAAGCTTTATAATGTGGACATATGTTTCAATTGAACATTGAGCATTACGGTTTTGACATGGAGATTCATCACACTAAGGGTTGGCCTAACGCAATCAGTTGGGGAATTGCAACGATTGAATTGCATTGTTGAACGTAACCTTTACCAATTACTCATCGTAATCTCTCTTTCCGGTTTATAATCGAGCCCTTTATATTCATTAGGAATATTATGCCAAATGCCAAGAGCAATCTTCTCGGCGTCACACTTGGTTTTTTAGGCTATTCGTAACGTGATCCCGGTGAACTGAACTGCAGAGCAGAAACAATGGATTTCAGTGGAAAAAGAATGTGAGGTTGAGAAATTATCAGGTGTCGTCAAACAACCACTTTAATAGCCAAAGATCCAGTGATCAATTCACTTCAACTTCAAACCCTTGGCACCTACGCTCCTATGACATAACGTTAAGCAGACTCTTATTTCTCATCTTTATGTCTTCAACAATTGCAAATGTTTATCGTTAAAAAACACCAAGAAACGAGCAATGTAAAGAGCACTCGGACACCTGAAATGAAAGAAACGTTTATCTATTGTCGAATTGTCGCCGAACCTACGACTGCTACGTGACCGAGAAGGTGAGTGCAAGGGCACCTTTGTGATAGCGTGAACTTTTGAATAAGAACTTTTGAATAAGAACAATATGATACGGCAGCTCTACAACGTGGATAAGTCAACGCGAATTTATGCAGACGTTATTCAACTCAGCTTCAGCGTAATGGCACACCCATAAGTATTTTTTAGATTCGTGGAAACGTTAATGAGTGGCATATGTCCGTTCTGGCCTGACGGCGTTACCTTTTAAGTGCTATCTCAAGTAGACAAATGACAACAAAAGAAGACGTTTATCCAAGAAGTTGTAAGTTGTATGCAGGGACGTGAAACACGAAATATGGAGCTCCGTGCTGATAACTCATATCATTCTCTCCGGCTACTGTTATGTAAATGAGGTTCTTTAGCATAGTAATGCTGAGTCGTTGGCATTAAGTCAGAGTCAGAGAGACTGGTGAGAATTTTTAGGAAAAGTGCAGGTTTATGTAATAAACTACTGCGGCCCTGCACGCCGTCCACGTTATCTCCCACCTACGTCCTTTAACAGGAATAAGAAGGTAGACTTGGTTCAGACGTTAAACGTAACTGGTACTCTTTTACTTTCGCTATCTTTCCAACTAACGTGATGGGGAATTGACATGCACTTTTATTTTTTATTGCAGTCGTCTTCATTTGTCAATAAAAACCATTTCACAGACAAGTGTGAATGAGTCGGCAAATATATAATAATAACGATTGACCAATGGCTCTAAGGTCTAGCATAACCTCCGTTCGTCGTGTGAGCTCGAGTGCGTGCTTACAATTTACTCGTACGCGTCAAGGCAAGAGGATTTATTTTTAAATACATTGACTCTCGTCATTACCTAATCCTGAGCACAAATATAAATAAACAAAAGTGTCATCTGTCAACTGTATTAGTTTCTCAAACGGAGGCTGTTGGTTGTGGAGTCTGAGTCAAGAACTAATAATGCCGAGTCTTGAAACAATGGTTCTTATTTATATTTTAGAGGTAAACGACTCGGACTAAACATGCAGAGAAAAAAAAGAATCAACAGCTAATTTGAATTTATTGAACAAGTCTTCCTAATCACTAGTTTGTTCTTGAAATCAAAAGATGAATAGGTGGTCATTTTATTTGGGAAGGGGGGTTCGGCCCAAAGCGGACACGTTAAAGGGTTTATATAATAAAATATACTTTGTTTAGTATTCCCAAATTCCTCAATTCCCTGCCCACGACTCGTTTCCTCTCTGACTTCGCGTTCACCTCTTACTCACGTGCATGACAATGAGGTCACTTAATTTACTTTATCAGCCCAGCCTCATCATCATGGGCCGAAGAAAGGTCATTCTCACTCTGCACGGAGACTATGGAATAATTCTGTATATAATATTCTCACTGGCTAATAATAATGACCACCGACCAACCCATATACTTACTGTTCAGTTCAGATACATACATTGTAATTGTAAAGCAAGAAACAAATTACCATCTTTTTTGGTCATTATCAGTAGCCATGAGAATAGGATAGCTGTATCCTCTTCGGCTTCTGTCCCAAACCGTTGAGAATCCTTAATTACGAGTCTCGCAAAAACGGTGATTACGTCAGACTCCATGTGCTTATAGAGCCGAGTTGAGAAAATGTCATTAGTGAGTCCCATCTCACACCTACTACTTGGTAATTTGAGACTAAGTTTAAAGCCTGTAATCAATTATGCCGAAAGGTAAAAATAAAGCAGTCAACAGTCACTGAATCGAGTTATTGAAAGCTCCGCTGCGCTCATTTTTTTGTCTAAAGGACTTTTGTGTAAAATGGTACACGGATTTAAGGCTTTAACCTTCGTCGAGTCATAACGAAGATGTGAATGCTGAATTTTTAAATAGCGGTAAACCCGCACTTTGCGGCATCTCCCTCTCTCCTACTCCCACTACTGCTGCTTCACCACCTAATCCTAATCCCCTGTCATTAGTAATTTGTTTATTTATTCGAAAGAGGTAATGGTTCTGACCGCACAATGCGAAGAGGAATTTCATAATTCACTACAATTACTGAAGTAGCTAGAAAGAAAGGACTATGAGGGGTTTGAGTTCGTGGAATATAGTAGAAACATATGAACACGGCAAAGTGACAAATGTTTGCATGTCCTCACCATCACACTCTGCACAAAATGTCTGATAACAGAAATTAGCATGTAGTCAAGGTAAGCGTGTCACACTTGGATGTCTGCGCTGGTTTGCTTAGATTAATTCTATATCCTCAACTTGTTTTATGATTAGTACGGAGCCATTGAATTTGAGGTGGAAGAGACAGAACATGCAGCAGGGAGGCATGCATAGACGTCATCCAGTTTACAGAATACCTACTAATCGCAAACTATCTGCATAAAACACGTCATCCAAAAACTCCCTAACATTTACACGCTTCAAAGTTGCAGTTGCAAACACCTGGAAAATTTAAAAACAATATTTCCGAAAAAGTTCGTTATGTGTTTCAAGAGCAAGCAATCTATTGGATGCCGCGATCAAGCGGTGGCATACATTTTTCTAACCTTAGCCCTTATGGTGATTGCAGGGTCTAGGTTAGGTTAAGAAAACGCATTTGACCCCATGATCGTATTCAATAACAGTACTCTCTATTAGGTGGCAAGAGCTATATTTTCCAAGCTAAAATATTTCCTGTCCATAGGTTAGAAATATCGTGAATGCAAAAATTAACTCGAACAATACAAAATATCAGTCTGAGCAAGTTTTTAGGGCTTGAATCAAGTTTACTAGGACAAATTTATCTGGAACCTGAAAACTGCACCCAGAATGCCCAAGATAGATAAGAAGATGACTCTTTGATCTGGGATAAGATGATAAGAAAGGAGAGGATGGTCAAACAAACACAAAACCAGAACCTTGAGAGGCTTATAGATAAGAGGGCGTTTAGGGAATCTGCCGTGAATGCTCAATTGAAAAGTGAATTAGTATCAAAGCGAAATGAGGAATTCTGCCTATGGGCCCATCCCACGCATTGTCCACGGGCTCTGATGTATGATCATCTCCTCGTTCCTCGTGTGTACTACGGCCCTGTTTAGCCGCCTAATGAATGGTCATCACGTCCATCTTGGCCTGACGGCTAACATGATCCCTTGTTTAGAGGTTAGTGTATTGGCATAATCCAAGAGAGGATTAGTGGGATTAAAGTCCATTGGTCAACAGTACATATAAGCCCGAGATCATTGTTGTAATTCCTGTTGGAACCCTCTCCCAGAAATGAAAGGAGATTTAATTGCAGACTTATTTCCTTTGATTGATCTGAGTCGTGGACGTTTCAAAGGGAAGAGGATTTGTAGCTCACAGTGTGAGATGGAATACAATATACAATGCCCTAGTAGTTGAGAGATTGATTTTCCATCACTTCAAAATGTTATTCTGTTATTACTTAACGGGATAATTGATTGGGAGTCTATCTGTGTAGAGTGGACTAGGGCTTTATGCGTTATGATGGAATTGAAATGCAATTGGGAGAAAGTTCTCGGGGCTCCGTTTCCCTCATTGGCGTTGAAGCTTTATTTCTCCTTCTCCTTAGATGCTGTTAACCTTATGGTATGGAATATTGAAAACTTACATCCTTTGGTGGTCCGAGTCCCTCAGCAGCAATCTCCTGTTCGGATTCGTAGGGATTTTTGGTGGTTGTTGGCGGAAGGTAAGCTCGTGGAGGTTGTGTGGGTGGCGGGGCGGGTTTTTGGTATTGATAGCCATCCGAGTCATCCTGCTGGTTAGACTGGTAGTTATATTGAGCAGACACGACGGAGACCAGGAGAAGAAGCCCGGATAATACCTAACCAGAAAGAAAAACAAAAAAAATCCAGTTTTAGAAATAGGGCACAGACACAAATCCAGCCAGATCTAGCCATTGTAATAGTGCTCTGATCGAAAGGCTATTCCTAATTCTATTCCTCTCATTGCTGAGACAATGGTTTATAATGGTAAAGGTCCATAAATCCGGTTCGGTTAGATTTCTGATAGTGTCCGAAATTTAATTGGATCACACTTTCACAATCAAATTCGGAGAATCCGATTTCGGTACACCAATTTCCACCAACGGAGTCGTGTTAGAAACTAACCTTAAAGGTCTTCATGTTGTATATTGATTATATTTTGTTAGTACTGGATGGACCACGGAGCTACACTGACTGAATAGCTAGAAGTCCCAGATTCAACTGATTACGGATATGCAAGGGCCATCTTTATATAGGGCCACCTCAGGACTTGGGACTATTCTGTATCCATACTCGCCACTAGCTCCAAGTGTGTGATTATTATAATTCTAGCTCTTGCATAGGAGATTCATCGTGGTCATCTTCTCTAGCCATTAAGTATAGGAGAATATACGGGACCTATCTGCTTTTAGAAACAAAAGGGGGGAAGGGGTATGCCGTGGTCCATCCATCCGCCGGCGTAGGTACCTTCGTCCATTCACGATCTCCTTTGAGAAAATTACGTTTATAGTCAGAATCCTTGTCAAGAGCGAATACCTCCTCATGAGCTTCTATGGTCTCATAAAGCCTTATCTTAGCAACAATAAAGAAGATGAAATAGGCTCAGGATTCAGCTCGATTGCCGTTTACCCAGCGGAAAGTGAGAGTACTATACGGGCTTATGGCTCTCAATTGAGCATTTGGCTAGGGGTTATGGAAGACCCTTCAGTCATCTGCAAAACATAAGAATTGCCTGAATGAGTTCTTCACGTCAAGCTCAACGTGCAGTTAGACGGCTTTTGTGGTTATGCTCATTTCTTATTATGTAACCTACTATGCATCTGCTCAAAATTGTTTATTAGCAAGAGCATCTTCTTCTGGGCTTGAGGTACATAATATTTCTTCCACTTGCATTGACTTTGACTCAAAGATGCACTTTGGGTTCTTGGTTTCTTCTTTTAATGAAATACTCAACTGAGCCAAATCTTTGTGTACAAAATTTGTAACAAGTTGAGATCACACGGGCGATTGTATTCCTCAAAACCGTGAACCCATTCACACACAATTCCAAAAAATAAATAACAAAGACGCTTAGCTCGCAATAGTCGTACGCATTTACAATACTACACATTTTCTAAGGTGGTTTGTGTTGGTATTATGAATTAGAACCTTACACTACGCAGGAGAGTGACGTAATGCTATTACCTTCTTACTTTTTAGTTATTGTCGAATCATTGGGAATTCTCAATATTTAAATCAGCAAAACATTCTCACCTAAAATACGAATAAATCACGAACAAACTAGGACCTAGACAGAATGAAGTGTGCAAACCTGAGTACCTGCTATTGTGCGTACATATACGTCATTGTCATTGAACTATTTTTCAAATGAGTACAATCCTAGGAACAAGTGACAAAAAAGTTCAAGTCCAATGAAGAAGGTACTAGGCCGTCATTACTCATCGAAACTGTGTGCTCTGTTGAGTTTTACTACCGGGAAGATGCTGTATACGGCAAGACGTTTCTTCTACATGACTCTGGCAGATCTCATAATCATCACTCTAAAACATCTTCATCTTCATGAACAATTAAGCGTATCATTGTAGACAATAAGAAACTATTGTCTTCGATCTGCGTCTTCCTGTTTCCATTGTTCTACTTGGACTTGTTCATACTCTCTGTAATATTGTAGATCACTTTTTACGACTGACTTGACTGGGACACTGCTGTGAAATTGATGAGCTAATTTTTAGTTGATTTGAAGCCTGAAAAAATTGTGATGAACGAGTTTACTTTGTTCTGCTCCAGCTTATTAGCTTATCCGTGCGAGAAGAGAACTACCTTGGCATTTCATATCGGTTCAAATAAATAAATAAAAGTTGAACTGGATAATGATGCGCACATTCCAAAACAGCTCTAGATTGGGTTACAGAGATTATCATCCGGACTATAACTGCCGTGCAGGAATTTTTTATGACTGAACCAACGACTCATCTTGATATCTTCTCATGAACGCTTTGTTTCAAGGATGAGACGAGCTCCTTATTTATTGTGGTGAATTATACGGATCATCCCTCAGCTCTTCTTCCAAAGATAATGCCTCTCTGATCTCTGGCACCGCTATATGAGGTACCTCCGTCCAGTAATACAATTAGGATCACCTTCACTCTTGATCTCTATAAGGGTTTTAATGAAATGCAATGAAGAGACGTGCCAAGGTTTCTGCCAAAATTTCCAGGACCTCATGAGCACTGATCCGTGTCATTGCTAGTACCTCTATCGCCAACTTCCAACGCTAAACTTGGACGGAATTTAAATTATACAATACAACTTTTGTGGTATTAAAATGCGAGAGCTGGAATGAAGCCAAAACAAGATCAACAGTATAGATATCAGATATCAGATAACATAAAGACACTCAAGATCTGTTTATCCAATATTGTTTATTAAGCATTACGTAATTAAAACACAAATTTATGGCATTGACAAGTGAGGAATTTCTGCGTAGTAAAAATACAACAAATTCAAAAATAGATCTGATCTAGTTTTTGCAGTATACAGGTTTATCATGATAATAGATATAAGAATGCAGCCTTATAAATAATGCTTAGCGACCCGCCGTTCCAGATTAGGTTGCGGTCGTTTGCATTTATTCGCTGCCTTCAAATATTTTATGCTGGCAGTGAAGTGACCACGATTTGTGCTATATTCCAAATTCGGAATTAGCGATTAACATTTCTGACTTGAGCATAATTAGTTTAACAGTTAAATAAAAGGAAAATAATAAAACACTCGTGCTGAATGTTTACTTTATGATTCTAAACACAGTGCAGTTAGTTGTCGTTTTTACAAGGTGACGGAGCAGAAGGTGCCGCGAGCTGTGAGGAGCATGACACCGTAAACCCAGGCGGCACGTGGAATGTCAATCTTGAACCAAACGCCCTGTGCGAGATGGTGGTAATTATGGTGATTCAACATGCACGCGGAGTAAATTAGCATATTAACTCGAAACAATGGAATAAATGTCAACGTCACTATCCACTCATCCTGTAATCAAGAACTCAGAGGGAATGATTAACAAGTGACAGATTGAAAACAGTTCAAGTCCAACACTGAAGAGTTAACCGTACTCCTGACCGTTAGAGCCAACAATTACTTCACTTCATTACATCGTTCCCTGTCCTGATGAAATGAAACCATGGCCCTTTTTCAATAAAAATCCAATTCGCGTGAACTTCATTGCGTATTCGTGGGCATGAGGCCTTCTTAAAATCCTTTTATTACAACCATTTCGTAAATTAACGCTTGAGTGATGACCTGGCGTTCCACGATGATATCATGAGTTTCGTATTCTCTGCTTGTTTTTTTGCATTTGAAATATATCCGGTAATTGGTTTGGCCTGTATCGGATGGACGGGATCTCCTTGTTTGGACCAACAGTGCTCGACATAAGTACTACTAAACTCAAATCAATTATTTATAAGGCCAAGGGCCACGGACGTATCCTGTACCCATGCCCACATATACTGTCCAAAGTCAAAGCAGCAGTTCTGATATACATAATGTCAAAATAATTAGGAGCAATACGAGTACAACTACCCAAATGCTTATTACTGATAAATCTCAGTAATAATGCGAATTCTACTTTAAACATATTAAAGAAACAGTTTGGATAAAAAAATTGAAATCCACGATTTGTCTCGATTGTAATTGGCTTAGTCAAATGCAAATAATTCAACCCTTCAACAGTCTAATTAATAAAAACCTAGCTAACAGCGTGTGTTGAAGCTTGACATGCTATTTTAGAAATAGTGCAACGTATATGATGGTTAAAAATAGACAGGTTTAATGACAAGTTACTGTTATACAATTATTCAAGTTAGTCAATTGAAACCTGTGAAGAAGCCAGTAAAGGAAATGAATTGAAGATAAGATTAATGTTTCGATATGTATTGATTTCTGTAATGTAATCAAACTACAATTTGCATCAATTGAAGTCCACGCATCATAGATCTGACTGAGGAGAAGCCTGTGTGACTCTGAATCTTCCTGGCGCAATGCGTGCACTCCTACATTCATTAGTCAATCAATATTATTGAAATAATAATGCTACAATCAATACAGTAATAATCTCAAACGGAAGCACTCAGCACTGCACACCCAAAGCTCTAATGCAATTATAAACGCCCGAGCCGGAGGAGTGGTGTTGAGAGGTGCCGAGGAGTGACGAATCAAATGAATCCTCATTAAGCATTCCGTTGAGTAACTTCTGTATGCTTCTAATAATCGTTGAATTAAATAAAGAAGCCCAGGTAATGATTTGGAATGCCTTACATTATTCCCATAGCATGTAGTAATAAATCTGCATTCAGAAAAACATGCAGTCGCCTACTTTTTTCTGCATTTTCTTTAGAAACGGTTCGTCGTGATGAGCCGATTCATTCCACCCTTCTGTTACCTATACTCTGTAATCAGGAATAATCTGAGCCCAACCAACCCATTTCCCTATTACATACACAAAATTAATAAACTTTAATAATATCTTCAGTTCCATCCCTCCGTGGTGGTGGTGCATAGATAGGGTTGTGAGATGGGCCAGGACTCCAACCTCATTTCAGCCCGTACTACTGGGCAGCCTAGGAAGTGTACTTACTTTAATGGTCACTCACTACTATTAAGGAGTTAAGGCAGGGAGATGTTCTGCAACTCCGCAGAGACTCGGTGTTATGTTATGTGTGCATTTGTCTGGTCATCCGTCCCACAAAAACATGTATTTCTTGGATGAATAATTAATTATCAAATTGTTCGTAAAATAAATGAAAATGAAAGTAACTCCCAAGAAGTCACGAGGAGGAGGAGGAACATGATGACAAGCCAGAATGGGAATTGGAATACGAGTCTCGAAATAACTGAAATCCTACTCGTCTTCAGTACAAGAGTTCACAGAACATTACGCTTCAATGGGATATAACCTAAAAATTTCATGAAACTTTAACTCATATTAGGAGTTATCACGGAATATTTAGAAAATAATAATTTAGGTGAAGATGCGATTTATGCGTGCTTCTCATATGATACGTTTTTATTTAGGAAATCTTTCAAAAACACAAGCGAGAAAACCGGTCGTACGCACAGAACCGAATAAATTATACATTAGGTTAATACTCGCCCTGGCTTTACGCTATTTTCGTTCTATGTAACTTTTCAGGCACAATTTGCTCAATTTCGCATCCAAATCTCTTCTACGGTTTTCATCCACATATCTACTATGTGTGTAGTATTTGCCATACGCAGTGATTCATTGTTACAAAATGCGAAATAATATTAGGCTATTACATAGATACCAAAATTGAAATAACTCAGTTTTAAATTGTATATTGAATTGCATATGCCAATTTACGAGGCGATTGACTGATTTTTGCAAATTTAAAATACCATGATGCGAAATACGAATGTATAGACACATTTTGTGTCACTCTAAATACGACAATCAAGTTTAATTTAAAGTACCTTGAATCATGCTTTTTCGCGCTTTATGACATGCCTAGGATAGGCACAATGATAGTAAAGACATTTATACATTCGTAAATTCCACATTCCACGGCTTTTAAAATGGTTTACACGCGGAATACTGATATTGAGTCTTGAAATTTCAAATAGGTTTCTGAAATACATATAAACGAGATTGCAGTCGCTACCAGAAACAAGTTTATGATGTATGAACCGAGCGTTCATAATGGTAATTGTGCAAAAGGGAAAGATTCCGAGTTATTGCGTAAAAATATATATAATTTTTTATAATTCTGGATGTATATCATCTACCTGAATTCTCGTTTGATTCGTAGAATAGTATGTATAATATTGTTGTGAGGTATTTAAATGACTCCCAGGTGAAATTGGAAAATACCTTTCCACAACCTTGTAGCTCTAATTTATTATCACGATTTACTCGGGTGATATACATCATGTGCACTCCAAAATACCTCAAGTATACAATATGTATACAATATGTATGTGGCAGTATATTGGGAACACCTCACCAAGACAAAATCTAGTCTCTAAATCAAAAATGGTTGAGCAAGCATAACGTCTAAAGCCTTTACGTAAACACAAACATAATTGCTAATTGCAACCTTTAACCGGCCGAATCCGGTGAATCAAATATCCAACTCAGATCCCACATCCGGGAGAATACCTACTACAATATTTTTTGTTCCTGATCCTTATTCCGATATGCAACAGTGCAGTTCAAGTAACAAACTTAAAAACTAATAACAAATTTTCCAACCTACCTAACATACACTTATTAACAATTTAAACCATTTTTGGCCCAAACCCAGATTTACGATTTGAAAGACGGTCCAAGGTCTATTGCTACGGAGTGAAGAAACTCCGTGTTTTACAGTAAAAACCCAAGAACATGTACATGATACCACCACCACGAACAACGACCAGCTAAGCTAATCCTAACTTGACATCTTTATTTCCCAAGTTCCTCTACTTGGTATGGAGAAAAGACGCTGTGGATTGTAGATTTTATTCCCATTTCAACCAAAGTTAAGATTTTGTGTAATAATAAGCCTTTTGTGTCATTTTGTCATGTACAAGAAAAGGAGCTTTATGATGACTTCCCATGGCGCCATTTCCCATTATGTCTACCCACTTTCAGTAGAACATGCAGTGAGGCTTCGTACACAGGTAGATATGTCCACGGACTGACCAACAGCTAGGCCATTGCGTGGTCATCACATACATCAATTCCTGACCTAAACATTCGGCTGCCTGGCTACTTGTATTTAAGTTGAAAGATTAAGAACTACATAGAATCAATTAGTTGAATAAAAACGTACTCCTGAGAGTCAGTCGAGTCAACCTAACTCACCTGTAGTAGTACTTACGGTACAGTACTGTATTACCTCATGCTCATGCCCAGCCAAGAAAATGTGACTGTTTCAGATGGAAATTGAAAATCAAAGCCAAAATAAATGTAATAATAAAGAGGATTATCATCCCACAGTACATAGACTTCTTAAGACAGCATCATGTGGAAAAACGCTTTAAGTAGTCAAAGTCAACCATTTTTGTAATAAAAGAGGAATCTCGTCAGATTTATGTGAAAAAAGCATCGTACATACAAATACTCTACCCTACGGTGGTGTAGAATAACAGCACGTATCAGCGGGTTGTATAATTAATTACACAACAAATTAGAGGGAATTGCAATGTTATTCCAAATTCCAAAACTATAGAAATCATAGGGATTACTAAATATGTATATATTATTATGTCGATTTGATTTGGAAGTGGTCCTAATTGATAAAAATGAGTCAATATTATTAAACTTTATAAATGATTTATATACCATCGGTCAGATAGTGTATGATACAATAGTGTGAAGTCAACCATATACGCGGAATGAAACATGGCTCAAGCATGACAGGAAGAACGTAATGTGATATGAAAGCAATATTATTATTAAATCCCTTGTATCACAAGGTGGAAATGCAAATTGCAACCACACGCTTGTTAAAACAGGGAAAGTGAAGTTTTAGTTAATGATCTGAGCTCGAACGAAATCCTACAACTCAAACGCGGTTTCTATTTCCTCGCAATAACGCGGAGTCAATTCTACTGTATCTGTATTAAGCCGGAAGATGAGTAGCAGCTATTAAATATTTATGCTACTAAAATTAATTCCTCGTATGAACGTATACACGTATGTCTTACGTGAATTTTTAATGTGAGGCGTCTGTCAAAGGCAGGGATAGTTGCTATACAATATTCGCTCTGACTTGGGTGCAGATCACTCGCCTTGCCGGGTACAATTGCGTCACGGTGATTTGTATAAAATTAGGAATTCCTATGCTTTCACGCTCGTTTGATAAAGATATAGAAAGCGAGAACGAATTAAATGAAATCAAATACAGCAATTAAAAACCCCTAGATTGCCGTGACGCGGCCAGGGTAGGCATTATCTACGGTTCATTTAAACGAAATGCTTATTTAAAAAAAATAATAATCTTAGACTGATTTACTCGAATAACCGTTTGCCCGTTTACTTTACAATATTATAGAATTTTAATATTTACCGGCCAATCATTTTATCGAAATCAAAAAGCTAAACATGTACATTTATTTAAATTGCTGTGAGCATTGTTCGTATGTTCATTTAATTGCCTGGCGTACGTTTTGCTACACATTATTCGAACCAGATATTGGAGCAAGCTATACGATGCAAATACCGATTTGGATAAATGTATTCTTTAGAACGAAAGCATCAACGTTAGGTATATTCCTTTCATAACAAAATTGCTTACTGCATATTACTACATATTGGTCTGAAGGGTTACCGAAGATGCATGCATAATATTATTTTAAACATTTATACAAATTATGCAGTTTTCATT
>JAQFYT010000679.1:0-21997 GCA_034694925.1 Ceratophysella denticulata
ACCATCCCTCCAACCCCCCTCCCAACAGATGAACCACCACCCACCCTCCCCCTCACAATCACCCCGGTCAACGCCGAATCTTCCGCCGCCCTCCATCCCGGGCACGGGCGGGAGTGGACCACCTTCAAACTCACCTTCACATCGACCTTCCAACAACTACCCACCTCCTGATGTCGGGGTAAGTCAACAAAATGTTCTCGAATTATAACTATAGTACGTCTTGGCATTCATCTAACAGCAGATTTGTTATGAGCTCAGCTTCAGGAGGATCAGAAGGAAAAATCAGCTAACAGCTCTTTATCAATGCCCTTATGATTAGCATAACTAATTTGCAATGTCCAAGTCTGAGTAGAGCCTCAGATCAGAGTCCGAGGGGTCAAAGTGTCAGGAGAAAGTCAAGTCCAGACGCTATGGATTAGGAATGGAATGAGCGGATTAGGGGATGAATGAGTATTTTTGTCTCTGCCGTCGAGATACGGAGAATTCCTGTTCGTGAATTGACAACTTTTCCCTTCTATTGTTCAGCCTCAGTTCCTGACTGCCATGCCCTCAGTCTTCGTGTCGTATTTGAGGACGCCGGGTCCATAGAAGGACTCTATTCACAATCCTGCATGTTTATATGTAGTTCATAGTGGTTCCTATTGTTTGAAGAAGCACGTGTTGGTCTAAATGGTTTATCGAGAGATATGAGTTTTTTGGAGGGAGATAATGACTCGAGTCTTTATCTTGAGGCCTTGTTGGCTAAATCCTAAATCCGAACTGCACCTTTTTACATTTCCACATTTTGATTAGTCTACAGCTATTAGCTAAGAGGGTTGTGTAGTACCTTCGGGACTTTGAGTCAAGAAGGCAAGAGGATTGGAGCTGAGTGAAGCCAAGCCGGATTTTGTTTGAGTGACGAGAAGGGACGGAAATCTGAGTCATTAACTAGTCAGAAGTAGAAGGGTTGTTTTTCTGCTCAAACTTTTCCATTCCACTCTGGGGTAGTCATGGTTCTTTGCCACACTCACTCACTCTGAGGCTTCTTCACTCACGAACCCAGTCCACTGCTCAAAAACATCCGTGGGCTTAGCATTGCCCCAACAAGGCAAGGTAGCTACTCAGAGATACCAAGAGTTGTGTTGGCTTCTTCCTTCCCTCGACAGCACCACCACCACCACGGATCGTCCACGCACGCAGGCAGAGCGCAGCGCTACGAGCGCTTAGCTTGAGAGACATAATAATGCAATGTAGGTAGGTACATAGCATGGGGAGTGCATGGCATGGCAGCAGGCAGAGCAGAAGAGGCTCTATGGAAGGCCTTCGACTGGCAGTAGTGGTGGTGGGTTAGGAAATAGGCAGAGTTTAGTTCTCCTATTTTTTTCTCTCCTTGGTTGGCATTGGGTTTGACTATGGACTACTACGCTACGGCCTGACATGACGGCAGCATGGGCATGGGATCTGGGTGCAGAGAAGAGAAATGGTTGATCGAGGACTCACGCCCACGGCGTCAGAGCCTCGACCCTCGTGGGCTCCTGAATATTCCGCCCAGTAATTCAAGGGACGGGGTCAGGAGTGAGGTCAAGGCGGGATGGGACAGCCGGAACTTTGACGGAGCTCCCGGTCCCTTTCTCTCCTCTCCAATCCTTTCCTGAAGGAAAGAAAACTGGGTTTCAAAACACGGTCTGGGCTTGGGTTGATCGCGGAGTCGGGCCCAGAACGGTTCGTTCCCAAGAACTCCAACTTCAGCATTCCGTCTACCTATATGTAGTTAGGGTTAGGCACATATGATAGGAAACATTTGGAGCCGGCTCTTGTTGGGTCGATAGACCTCTCTGTCGTTCTGGAGTTTGTGTTGGTTGAGCGAGAGAGCTAGCGAGCGGCGGCATAGGATAGAGAAAAGACTCGACTAAAGATCCAAGTTGGCTCTTGGCTTTTTTTGGCATGGGGATGGATGGATGGTTGGATGGAAAAGCGGAGTTTTTTAGTCTCTTCTGCCCATCAGATCCTATTCCCTGGGATTGCATGATGATGATGATAATAAAAGCCTCTTTTTTCTTCCCTTCTTCCATCCATCCCCACTCTGAACTGAACTGAACAAAACTATCCCCATCCTGTCTCTCTCTTTCCTATCCTTCCTTCGCTTCACTTCAGTTCAGCTTCAGTTCAGGAGCATGAGGAACATTTCGGAATGAACGCAGGAAGGCAGGCAGGCAGGACAGAAGACTGACTCAACCCTTTTTCTCCTCCACGACCTAAACTACCTACCTACTCCTACTATCTCCTATTCCGTCTCTCTCTGCTCTCTCTTCTGTAGAGAATTCAATCCAAAGTCCATTTCCATTCCATGGACATCCATGCACAACTCTGTTTTTTCCAGTTTTTTCTTTTTCTCTCTCCCTTCAACTTCAACAGTCATCAGCGGAGAAAGGAGACAAGGCAGGCAGGAATGCATGCATGCATATGCTAATCCTCAAACTATTTCATTATCTATTATCTATGCACAGAATAAGGACAGACAGACCAAACTCAGTCCGCCCAAGCACAGACTGCAGGTGTGTCAGAATTGAGACGGAAACCCTGTCACTATCCTATGCACCGCATTCTTATTCTCAAGTCAAGACTGTCCGTTCATTAATTAGTGACCCACTGGAGAGGCTATACACCTAGTGGCTAGACTATGTTGGACGAAACTTCTCCAGTTTTTTTTTGTTCTTCTCCTTGAGTCTGTGTCAGACTCACAATCAGTCTCATTATCAACTTGTCTGGGTAAACATGAGCCGACTATAATAGAATGAAGCCTCAGGGAATTATTGCCAGGGTTGTAGAGGTCATGTATTTCCTAATCCAACACATCAAATGCAACTTTCCGATTTCCGATTCCTTGAGGGTTGGAAATATGTGACGAATCCATGATAGAATTCAACATGTTGGTCTGGGTTGTATTGGGAGGAGTATGAGGACTAATGGAGTCAGGACAAATGATGACATCCCCAAGTGTTGAGAAGGTAATGAGGCAGAGAGATTTGATAATTACTCCCGTCAGGTCTGCCGGAGATTAGACTGCCTGCCTCTCTCTTCCCTCCATATGATGATGATCTGGAGCACGTTCTGTTTACTATTCTCCTAGTCTTTCTTTTCAATTCAAATTCCTGGCTGGCTTCTCTTCTTACATCCAGCCGACACACAAGGGTTCCACTTCAGAGTCAGAGTTTAAAATCAAACCGAGCCCAAGCTAGGCCTATTCACACAATGTATTTTCAATGGGAAAACAAGAAAAAGCAACGGTAGTTCTTGTTGGCTATTTCATCTCCCTATGAGTCCCGCATCTTATTTCTGTTTTGAGTAGTAAGCACAAGTAGTGGGTTGTGTAAGTAAGTCTACGAAGAAGAGGATGTATGCCCATCCATACAGTTGGTTGAGTGGACAGAGATAATGAGAATACATAGAACTACATAGAAATAGGTAGGGAGGAGCTTGAGAGAGCATTTATAATGATGTAAATGGAAGGGCTTAAGTGGGTAGTCATATGCTCCTCCGCACTTCGTCTCTCTGGAAAACGAGTCAAGGAAACGACACGGCGGCGGAATCTGTAGCTGATCTCAAGGGAGTCAAGGGATCTCTCCTTTCTTCTTATGATAGAACGGTCAGGATGGGAGAAGTTCACTAGTACTCACCTATGTATTTAACATCTCTCATCTCGAGGGTCCTTATATTACTCATCTCAAAGCTTTCTTTTCTGTTTCTGGACATGTACTGCTGATTCCATAAATTGGAAACATTTTCGTACTAAACGCTATTCCATTCGGCCTAATTTAAAAGTTTTTTAAAATAGTTTACAGTTCAAGGTTGTTCAGTATTGAAATTCCCATTTTTCTTGCTTCAGTGGCAGAGTTCTACGCAATAGAGTAGAGTTACAAGGAACAGGAGGACGGAGGACGTCAACGGACTGGCCAAAGCAGAAGAGCCATGTCATATATGTAGTAGTAGAAACTGGCTGCAGAGGAGAACCCAATGCTAAAATAACACTGGCTAGGCTATGCTGCTGAGGCAAGGAAGGGAGTATGAGACTGAAATCCAAATACCTACTAGCTTGGCTGCTGCTGCTGCTGTCTATTGAGTTTTACTCGACGTAGTTCCTCGGCCTGGGCATGGCATGCTCAGATAGATAGGAACAAACATGTTTTCAGCCTAAAAATCATGATTTCGGGCATAATTCTACTTAATTTTCCAAAAAGAAAGTTTGAGGGTGTTCAGGGAAGGTTTCCTAAGATGATTCAGAGTGTCAGAGGTCCGGAATTGAAGTGGAAAGACGATGAAAGGAAGGAAAAGAATCTTGTCGGGGCCGTCAAATGAGCCCAGAAATCTTTGGTATCCGTATACAATTGTTTCCTAAGATAATTTTGAACGAATCAAACTTTCCTACATACTTCAATGAATTTTAAGAATTAGAGTTCCAATCCAAACGCTTTGTCCAAACGCAAGTGTCAAAGAAAGTCAATTTCCACAGAACAGAGCTCAATAATGAGTTAATGAGGTACTCTGTGTACACTACATGACATGTCATGTGTATGTTCTTACCTAATAGATATAATAGCAGTCTGAGTCTCGTGTATCATGCATTGTTTATTACTTAGTCGGAACTAACTGATAAATTTAATGAAACCTGCTATACAGAGTCATTGGCTATAGTGAGTGAGTGAAGTAATCATTGTGCCCATGATGATTGAAAGTGCATATTAAGTGAGTGGAAGTGGAGCATAGTAGGCCTTTGCAATTACATCATTTACATGTCTCGTGTCTCTCGTTTATGGAGTTGGAGTAACTGAATATGCGTCATACGCCGCTCGGTCTGTGATTATAAATATTAAATTACTCTTCGTCTGTTTGTATCATGTGCATGTGCTCATGGCTCAAGGTTCAGAAGCAGGCATTGTCATTTCTTGTTTCTTTTTTCATCCATTCCATGTGTTTTGTAGAGTATGTGTTCCATGTAATATGTAATACCGTAACTTTCTGATCTATTGCAATGTTACGAGTTACGATTCTATGTCCCTATAGTGAGAACTTATTTACATATGGGAGTTGCATATGGGGTTGTCTGATGTCATTGGGATTCCATTGAGGTTGGTCATGGTTTCGGGTGCTCATGTTTGAAGTAAAGATGTTTTGGAATTCAAAAGGGGGAAGGAAGGAAAGGTATACTGGATTTGTCTTGTCATAGTCTCTCTCCGAGGAGAGACGTGAATGAAATGTAAAAAAGTTCAGAAGGCAGACTGCTCTCTTCTTAATGGCCTTGTTTGGGTTTCATTGATAGATGGATGGATATAGTAGATACATCATAGATAGCCTAGGTACATAGTTCGTTTATGTCTATCTGTGTAAGTAGTTCAGGTTTGGGAAAGCATTTATTTAGTAGAGTAAGAGTAGAAGAGATAAAAATGTGGAGAGATGGGGAGAGAAAAAAGTCATCAAGATCAGCTGATCGGAGTTTCAAGTGTTGTAATAACGGTGGGTGTTATATCTATGCTCTATGTAGAACGTAGACCCAGACAGAGAGACGTTTGTAGTAGTAAGGTCTATTACAGACAGAGCATTTCCCATTATGTATTAGGGTCGCTCGGGCGGAAGGAGCAGGAAGTGTGCTCACTATTTTAATAGTCTATCCATTCTATCTAAAAGGTATATACCGGACCTGAGTCTCGGTTTCAGTTTCACAAAGGATCCGATTTTATGTACTATGGCTATGACTTTGTTATATGTATGTATAGAAAGAACTGGAGAGCAACGCTGGGATTCCTTTCTATTGTTCATCAACCGGATTTTTTGGCTCGGGATGACTGAGCTGAGACAGGATTAAAGAACCTTGATTTATATGTAGAGATGTACGTAATGTAACGGTTTAGTGAGTCCGCGTGGACTCGACCGCACGCGGGCAGCAGTCTAAATCCATAGAGATAGAGGCAGAGATAGTATTTCCTTCTCTTGACTGGACACATGGTACTGAAATGAAAGTGCATCCAACTCTCGACCTTGTACAGAGTTAATTGAATTACGCATTGAGATAGAGAAGGATTGCCAAAATAGACTCAGTTTGTCTATCTGTGTGATGCTATGAATGTCAAATCTCAATCTCATAGAGGTTGATGTTATTGCATGAATTACTTATGAAATGAATTATCAGGTTGGAACGGAGTAGTGAATACTGACTGAATTCAACATGCATGATAGTCCAAATTGAAAATATTTGTCATATTCTGGACGGAAAGGTAGTTACGAACGTTAACGAACGGTGCGTACTATGCGTAGCTTACAAGAAGTAAAAAACGCGGAAGGACGCGTAAGGGTGGTGGTGTTGGTGTTGGGAATGATTCCATGAATGAATGTCTGTTATTGATTACTTACTACATAGGGTATAGCTTGGCTACTCGAGCGTTGTACCTAGATGGAAATGGTAATTAGATTTGTGGTTGGTTGGCGGTGGAATAATGGGAATCGGAGTGTGGACTAGCCTAGCAAGGAGATAGAGATAAGGAATTATAGTCCAAATTCCAGAATGTATGTAGGAATTGAAAGGGGAGAGTTCATTTTTTATTTTACACAACACAGGTTAATCGTCAAACTCAATTTGAAAATACTATGCACGTCCGTTGCGTAATACTAAGATTAGGATATAAAGTGCATCAGGATATCTGACAATGAGTATACCTAGGTTGTATAGTGGTAAAGTAAGTATTCGAAATGGAGGTTAAGTGTGGTAAAGAAGTTGTATTGATTTGATTCTGGTTTCCGTTGAGCTGAAGCTCACGGAATGAATGAATTAGCTGAACGATCAAGTTCAAGTAGCCAACTAATCTTTTATTTTTTTTGTGTGTTGTTTCACAGGACGTGACGGGTTGTAATAGTAATGATAGTGTTGGAGGTCCGATTGGTGCTGGTGGTGTCCGACCCTCACCCTCCCCAACAGGCTCAGGAAGTTCACGCTCTATGTCACCAGCTGTGGGTAAGCACACTCATCATCAGTCATCATTTATAATTTCATCAACCTTGACTCGACTCACACAATATTGTAAAATAGTGGTTTGATTACATTCAAGAAATGTACAGGGTGGCATACTTAATAGTTAGTCTTGGTCTTTTAATTCAGGCGTTAGTATTTAGAATTACGAATGCTTCTCTTCCGTTGTTGTCTTCGTGGAAGACGTAAGTAGGAGAGATCTCGATCCCATCAGGTTAGACTTTATATAAGAAAATGTAGGTTTGCTAATCTCACTATCAGCTGTCCTTGTAGATAGCTATCAAAAGTCTATAAAGATTGGTAGCTTTCGTTCCCTTGTGTTTTAACACAGTAAGTGCGGAAAACGAGGAGGACCATGAATTTGATTTCTGGAATTGAGGGTTAATGGGATGAACACATGGGAAAAGCGAAGCAATAGTTCTTGTTCGTAGGATGACACGTTCATTTCCGAGTTCTGAGCGTTAGTCTGGCTTCGGTCCATTGATTGTCATTTAGTTGACTCGTTGACTGGGTTCTTCATGCACTGAGCCGACCGAGGTCGTAGACAAGTAAGAAAAAAGAAGATGTATAGACGTCAGCTGATTGTGTAGTAAAAAAGATGGACCCTTCCATTTGGAGCAGGCAGAAGGATAGGAAGTGAGAAGTAGGAAGTCAAGTGTCTCTATAAGTAGTAGTCCCACCACGTGCTCTTCCTCTATAGACAGAGTAAGTATGCGTCTCAGCTCAGGTTAAAAAAAACGAAGGAAAAGAAGAAAAAAAAAAGTCCCATGAGATGAATGAATGAAAATGGGGAAAATCGGTGAAGAAAAGAAGAAAAAAAAAGCGCTCGACCCGAGTCGAGTTAGTGAGCGGTGCGGCGTGTGTGTAGCTTGTAGCTCTTCTTCTGGAGAAAATGTGGGTCAGGGCTAGTAGACTAGGACTGGAACTATGTATACATATACATAAGGTAATCTCCTATCCAAATCCCGAGGTTTTGATTCTTCTTTTTATATATATACCTATATAGCTATAGAAGACTTCACTATATCACATCTATTTTGTCTGGAAGTGTTAGGGAGATCTTGTCTGTCTATGAAAACTCTTTTTGCCCTCATCCTGTTAGTCAGTCCGGAATGAATCCCGGACCCGACTCAGAATTTCCACACTTGAGTCCCTTCCTCCGAACCGCAGCAGTTACTTGGCCCTTCTTTTTATTTCTCTCCCCTGACTGGAGCAGAAGAATGGATTAAATTGAGTCTCCAAAGGATGAGGTTCTTGACCTTTCCGGAAGGGAGCTACAGATTGGTGGCTAATGGACTCTTATCCGTCTCCCTCCTTTCAGCCTAGTACCCTTAGTGCACCTTACCCAGCTGGGCTTGCTTCAGGTCGGGTTTGGAACAGCTGTGATTACAAACAAGTCGTTTATAAGCATTTGTTCTGTTCGTGTTCGTCTAAAATAGCAATCCTCAGAAACTAACTTGCCCGGGTTTCAAATACCATGTAAGATTTGGATTAAGTTAAGCCAGCTAGTTTATATTAAATAGTAATCATTAGCTTGGACCCCCTCAGGATCACATTTGAAGTTCGAATCAACACAAACGCATTCGTGCCTGCCCAAATTCCTTCAATTATTATAAACTAAGAACTTGCATGGGGAATTGCGTGGGAGAAAGCAGTGAAAGTCCAGAGCATCGGATTTCCTACAAACCAAACCGCGTTGTTCGTACCCTTTATTTCTAATGTAAAAATAAACGTGTGGAACCTTGAACTATGGCTGTCAATAAGGTAGTCTGCTTTTATTTGTACAATTAGTCAGATAATTCACTGTCACTCGCATGGTCGTAGAATCCTGGAAAAGTTAATTAAAAAGCAGATTTCAATTTTATCCTGCATAGTTTACCACAAGTAAGTACCCAGAAACTTTTATTGGAATGACAAAGAGGAAATCATGAGGAAGACAATGATTGATGCTTCTATTATATTTTGAGTTTTATGCTCTCTGCGTGTCAGTCTAGTTACTTTCATCATAGTATTGCATAGTATTGTTCGAAATCTGAGTATTTAGTTTCACTCTAAAGGTTACGGAGGAAAGGAACTATATTGTATATATAATATGTAGGGTCTTCTGGGTGATATAGGGGTTGCGGTAGGTTAAGAACTTTTTTATATAAGGAATGACATGGTTGGAATTATATGGAATGGAGTATATACATATAACCTCTACTCTATAGTATGTAGTATGGCACAGTTGGAAATAAATTAGACCCGCATTCTATCCCTCCTCACCCAAACAATGGAAAGGAAGAAAAAGTGAGAGTGCAGTGAGGGAAGGTTAGTATTATTGGTTCTTAATTTCTACACTCAATGTCAAGGACACATTCCTATTGTGGAAATGCAATACATTGAGCCAAACTGCCAATTGCTAATTGCTATGCTGCATTAAAAAAAAGTTGGGGTCGATTTGATTAGTCAAGGGATTAAATGAGCCAAACTTGGCTTTGGCAATAGTGGCAACAATTTTATGTTTATGTGAACGAACACTTGACCGCATGTTAATGACCTGCTTTTATACACATATAGATAGCTATGCGCTATATGTATGTATAGAGAGAGATAAGCATAATTAAATGTGGACTCATTCATTTCCTCCATCTGACGTAATCCTCCTGAGTTGAGTGCATTGGTTGTTGTTGTTTAATTTATTGACTTTTTGGAATACATTAAAATGAATGGGAATGGCCTTGTCTGAGGTCATTGCTTGAACTGAGTACATAGAGACTTGTTGTAGAGTCTATAGCCTTATCGTTTATTCCTTTTAATTCTCCATTTTACGATTGAGTAATCAAGGTCAGGGGAGTGATGTAGTCGGAAATTGAACCATGAACCTGTTATACTATGTTCTTCTGACTCACTCAGCACTTATCTCTAATCTCATCTCCTTCACCTCACTTTCCATTTTTATTCCAAATCAGACGGAAAACCCTGCAGAATGAGTCTCAATGAAACGCGTGCTGAACACGACTCTTTTTTTTTTGCATTTTTTGTGTGTTTATTATGGGCACTACTAGTCTCATGTCAAGTGTCATGTTTCAACACCAGCCTTTTTATTTATGGTCGCATTTCTGAGTGCAAGCGTGACTAGGCATTAGTTGTCGAGTCCGACGAATTACGGTGTAATTCTAAATTCTATTAAGATTCTCATATGTATTCACGTGTAAAAAGGTGCACCGATGCAGATGTGAAGGAAATGCCTATCGATGTACTGTAGAGAAATTCTTCGTCTTGAATGAAACTAATTTTTTCCGTGTCTCTAGTTTGTCAGGATGATGAGGTGTTCAAAAAGAAAATATGTAATGACCCCCTGGGGTTTTTCTTTTGTTGCAGGTAATCAAAACATTCCGATGCCACCACGACCTTGGAGTAGTCAAACTGATGGTAATAGTGGACCACCTCGAATACCAAGTGATCACTACAGACCCAAACCTAAGGTAGGTCAAGGATGGACCAACGTTTGATTTTATTATTGGAAATTCTTTTGAAGTTTTTGAACTTATATGATATAATATTATTGGGAATTCTGTTGTTTGAGCAGAAAGCGGATAGTATGAACAAATTATATGAGATGGATGACAGTCCAGACCGACGAGTGTTTTTAGACAAGCTCCTTCACTTCATGGAGGAAATGTCGACTCCGATCCAAGCCTGTCCACAAATCTCAAAGAATCCCTTAGATCTCTACAAATTGTATTTTTTGGTCAAGGAGAGGGGTGGCTTCCTAGAAGTAAGTAAAACACAAGTATGTGATCTGTTTGTTTCCTTTCTTCACGCAGTCCGACTTTTCTCAGTTCTTCATTTTGATTATCATTTGATATCATTTGATTCGCAATAGCAGCTCAAATGATTCTAACCAACATACTTCATACTTTCCTTGTAAAGAGTCTCTTATTTCACCTTTCCCTACATTAAAACTAATACATGCAAATGTTTATATTATGAACTACGATGTACATTGATATTGTGTGACATGAAAACTGAAGAATGTTTGCTGGTTAGAATCATTTTGGTACTATTCAATATCTGGCGACTCAATAGCAACTTCTTGACAGAGAGGTTAGAATCAACTATGGATGTGTACAGAGAACAAGGAAATGAATATGAAATATATCTTCCGTTACTGAGCACGGTATTGTTCATACGGATTTACAATTAGTATCTTTATAAACGCTGCTTTTAAAATATTTGTAATTAGTCGAAGCTTTGTGAGCCTTTGAAGAGTTGTTTGTCTCCACGTCTAACAATCCCGAGCGCCAATAAATAGAAGTAGATTATAATAGAAGTAGAAACTAATACATAGACTAGACTCATTGTAATCGCTTTGTATTCCTATTTTGAACTCTCTATGTAATTGTGTTTATTCATTCCTGTTTCAACCCAGGTCACGCGGAATAAGACGTGGAAGGACATAGCGGGTAGTTTGGGTATCGGAGCCTCCTCGAGTGCGGCCTACACGCTGAGGAAACACTACACGAAACACCTCCTTCCGTTCGAGTGTAAGTTTGATCGTGGTGGGATTGATCCTCAGCCTCTCATTAATCAAGTGGAGCAGCAAACGAAGAAAAAAGGCTCCAAAGCCGCTCCTGTCCCTTCACCCGGCTCATCCAATTCCCAAGACTCCTTTCCTGGTCCTAATTCGAATAATAACAACGCCTCCATGGACAGTTTTCCGGGTTATCCGAGTCCGTACGGGGGACCACCTCAGGACTACGCCAACAGCGGAACCCCGCCCGGTGCCTCTCCGCAGAGACCTCCGCCCCAACCTCTTCCACAAGGTGCCCAGAATCAACAACCCCCACATACGGGTGAGCCTTTCGCCTTTCCCTAACCTATTAATTCATTTATTTAATCAAAGTCTAGAATTCCGCTGCTGAGCATTCATTAGTATTTTGAAACTAGTTTTTTTCAACGGTATTTCTTTGATTGGTCTTGACTACTAGACTGCTTTCTAATAATCAGCTTCGTAGAGCGATCCCGGTGGCAGTTGACTGGATTTCCTAATTAATTATCTTTTTTGGGTGTCGGATTTCCTCTTAGACTAATTCTTTATTTGGGCTGGAAGAGGCTGAGGCTGTGCGGGGCCCATGTCTTCAAAAACCTACATGCCATTTGCAACCAGGACCGGTTAAACTGTTAATTATAATACCGGAAGCTTTGTTCAGAGGTCAGAAACTAGGTTGATCCAAATACCTAGGAATCCTCAGAAGGAAGGAAGTTGCAAATGACATGTAGGCTATGGATATATGAGGGGTGGGTACAGAATGCAGAATCCCGGTTTTGTTGACATTGAAGCTAATATTTTGTACCTTTGCAACTCAATTCCTCCAAGCAAACCCCATAAACTTCCATTTCTGATTCAATTGACAAGTTTCCTAAATGCAAAAGTTAAAAGTATAAAAGCTAGAAGTTATATTCTTGGCGTGGCATGACTGGGGATAACTAAATCAGAGTATCAATAGAGTAAATAGGCAGTGATTGTTGCCAGATCCTGTGTTTCTGATCTTGATGAAGTCTATGCCTTTCTCAGGTGAGGATAAGAATGTGAGTGTTTCGAATCCGTTTGATGACATGCCCGCCTCTAGCCAATACATGCATCCGTATCACCCGTCACTTACTAGTCTCCAACCTCCTCCGTCTCAGAGTAGGCCCAATTATTATTCTCCGAGCTCAACTCCTCCTCCACCTTCTGCTGGTACGTATCACTTTCTACAAAAAACCTCTGCTGGTCAATAGTGTCCGATCCGAGGGTCGTGCAAGTACTTAGTCCTAACCTAACCTAACCTAACCTTCACCGCTCTGTCTGTCTGTACTTAGAGGTTAGGTTAGAACCCAGTATGCGACTACCCCAGGATCCCACACTATGTATCTCAGTACCAAACCACTCTATTGTCGTCGTAACTATCTGTCCATGTCCATCTATCTCGTCTCGAGTATCAGTCAGGACCACCCAGTCCACCCTTGTCCTCTGCGACCTATCTCGGGTTTTGAGAGTATTCTAAAATGTCAGGTTAGGTTGTCAAAACTCGGGCTAGGCTCACGCCAGTCTAACATGTGGAACGAAGTCTGACTGACACAGCTAAGACTCTCAAAACACCGCAAGTATGCACTAGGTTCGCCCAGGAGTACAATGGTATCCTTTCCCCACTCCTTTCCTTCTGCTTCCACTTGCATGCCACTTTTCTCTGGGGTAGGGGTACCTAGCTTCAATTTCCAAGAACGGTCAAGCACACAGTTCACCCCGTGCCTCACATGCCACGTCCCATATTCTGGGCCGGGCTACTACGGACCTCTGTCCACGTATCCCTTGGGGAACTCTGGTAGCTGGTTCTTATGTGCACGTCTTCTTTTACCCTCTATCACGCTTCATCCCGTTAACACCACCCGAATGTTCCTGAAGACACTGAAAGGTGTGTAGTCTACAGTGTCTACGTATCTATAATACAGTGCTTTAGAGCTCAAATCAGCCTTGCACTTGCAAATTAGCTCACAATTGCATGATTTTTCTTCAATGTTTTTCTAATTGCTTACACAGTGAGGTTGAGGTCAAGAAATGTGTGTTTTAATATGTTGTGACTGGTGGAACAGGTTACCAAGGCCCTCCTGGGAGCTACCCTTCCTACCCGCCTCATCCTGGAGGAGATCAGTACGGACGAGGTCCACCGCCCCCGCAAGGTCCACACGATCAGTATAATCAACAGCCCTACGGCGGTCCTCCAAGTGGCTACCCCATTCAACCAGGACGACAAATGTACCCAGGCTACCCACCAGGACCACCTGAGACACCGGGTTCCCAACCCCCGACTCAACCTGGTGCAGCCCCACCACCCCCATCCACGGGCCCTGGTGGGCCTGATGACCCGCCGCATCAGCGCTACCCCATGGGACCACCACCTTCCACAGCCCCGCCTCCGAGTGGCTACCCCTCCTCCGGCAGACCCACCGCCTATTCCCCGCAAGGGCAGCCTCCCATGAACGGCTACTCGGACTATTACCAGAATGATCAGGTGAGACTCGTGAGTAGTGAGTCTGCTGTTATCTTTTGATTTTGTTTTTGTTACATTTTATTTTGATTTTATTTCTTCGTCCCGTGTCTAGTCTTCCGGATCCTCTCAATTGGCTAGACAATTGTCCGCACCGTCTGAGCTTTCCACGCTTAAGTCAACCCTCCAAGTACGAGCCATTCATTCTTGGTTTTGTCTATATTATTTATTTTGTTTCTCCGGCTTGACTCATCCTAGTGGATATGCTTTAAGCAACTAACAACATAAATTCAATTCATGTTGATTGGAGATTTGCTTTATTAATAATTGTATTCTATTTGGTAATCCTGGTTGTACTCACATGTAAATGTCTCCTTTGTTTTCCTTTAGAAGAAAATATTAAGCTCAGGGCGATTAGCGAGTCCGCGCGCGGACACGTTGCTTAATCCTAATTCCCAGATCCAAGTATGTTTTGAGTTTCCTTACTTTTGTCGTTTTGATTTGGGTTCTTGTTCTTTGTGTCTTGTCTAATACCAACTAGCTACACCCATTGCACTAATACATTATCCATAAATAGTTGAGTTCCAGGCTCTACTTACCTGTTTTCTCCTTCCAATTTCTAAAGGGTTATCCGCCAATGTCAGCTCCACCTGGATCTCCACCACAAGGAGCTTCCTCCCCCGGGGGGGCTGGTGGGAAGCACATGCCCCCACCACATCCCAGTCACATGCGCGGAATGAACTACCCCGCTCAACAACCGCCGAACCAAAGCAAAGACCCTGGGACCGGACCCACCCCACCTGGTGGGCCACAGCCATATCCTGGATATCCCCCCTCTCAGTCCTCACCGCATCAAAACCAGCGACTACCACCCTACGGTAAGTCTGCTCTTATTCAACTATCACTTATCTCTCTACTAAGAAAAGCGGGTAGTTTATTCATTACTTTCACTAACATTGGGATTGGGAAGCTAATTAATTTCGGTTCTGGGTACTGACTCACTTTTGGTGGAGTAGATGGCCAGAGTCAGGGTCCAGTTCAGAGACCAGGCGGAGGGGGCTACATGTACCCGCCTTCAGGGGTCAGGGACATCGGAGCCCAGCAGCCCAACAGATCCTCACCCTCACCCTCGAACACGATTCCACCTCCACTCCCTCCGCACAGCCAGACTGCCAAACAGTGGATTCCTCCAGAAGGTCCGTTGTCTCCATAACCCGACTTCAATTTAACTCGCTTTTTATTCTCTATTTCTCGTACTTAACTTAATGTATACTAACAATTAGCTACGGTTTGCATGATTGTCTGACTAGTTTGACTACATGTAGTTCTGAATTCTATACACTGAATTAATAGCTAGTTCCGAAATCAGTAGAAATTCTTGGTTTTGGTGTTCCACACTCCTCCGCATGATCTGTTCTGGAAATACTAAGGTTGAATAGCTGGACTGACATGGATTATTATTGGAATGTTGACAGGTTGGCAGAATGCGGGTCAGTATCCAGCACAGAGGCCGTACGGAGGACCACAACAGCCTCACGGCCCACCACAACAGCCCCACGGTGGTCAGCCTCCGTCAACAACTCCAGTTCCACCATCTCAGTCCCCAGTGGCCCCTGGTGGGCCTCAGCCCACCCAGTCCCCCTCCCCCCAACCCTGGGCCTCCGCGGGGGGTCCTCCTCCAGGACCCCCTATGCCCAATGCGAGGGGAAACCAGGGCCCAGCACCTTCTGGCCCACCAGGTGGACCCATGATGGGGGCTCCTTCTCCAGTCCAACCCCCGTGGGGCAACCACTCTGGAGGAACTGTGATGACTCCGCAATCTCAGCAACCCTCAGGCGGCCCACCGAATCCACAACAATGGCCGCCGCATCCTGGACATCCTCGGCATAACTCCCGACCACCCTTCCCGTCCTCTGGTCCCGGGAAAGGAGAGATTTACGGGAAAGGCGGCTATCCGTCACCCGGAGCCATGATGCCGCCGACTGGGGCTCCGGTTCCGTCAATAGGGAGTGGGGTTCTTCCGCCGGGCGGGAAAGGAGCCGCCATGATGAGTGCTCAGCTCGCACCCATCAACCAGCTCAGCTCCATGTCCCCCATGGCCCCCCACTCCTCCGTCTTAGCCCTCCCTCCCCAACCCACCCAGTTCCCACCACCCTCACCCATGGCCCCACCCCCCGTCCCCATCAAAAAAGAAATCGTGTTTCCTCCCGACTCTGTCGAGTCTGTCTCCCCCGTTCTGACACGGAGAAGGAAGCTACACAAAGTAAGCAGAAATCTTGACGTAAATCTTCTGACTAATCCTAAGCCTACCAAATGGTACTTACTAATGTAATGTATTGACTGTTTCAGAGTGACGTTGCTCCGATGGAGGCGTGGAGGATTATGATGTGTCTTAAATCGGGGCTCTTGGCTGAGACGACCTGGGCCTTGGACGTCCTCAACGTTCTTCTCTACGACGACAACACCGTCACGTACTTCTCGCTCAACTACTTACCTGGACTCCTGGACTTAGTTCTGGAACATCTCAGGAGATCCCTCGTCCTCATTTTTGGACAAACTGTGGGGCTCGACTTCGCGGAAGCCAAGGAACAAGACGAGGAAAAGAACAACGACGCTGTAAGACAAACACTTCCTCATCCTCACACTAAATACGGATTTTGAGTCAGACCAGTTTTTAAATGGTTGTTATTTGTTTGTGAACAGGAGGTGGACGGGAAGTGGTACGAGCTGAGGAGCAGAAGAAACGAGGAGACAGTGGATCTGGGGACTCCGAAGGCCAAGTTCCCACGTCTGAGTGAGCGGACGCTTGTTCTGAACAACAGCACTAATTACACAATGAAGAGTCGGGTTGGGGCGAAGCCAGTGAAGATCATGTCTCGGGACGAGGATCCGTTTGTTCTGCCGGGTCCACGAGACTGGGACGTGGACGAGCGGAATCGGAATGACCCTGACTCCTGCCCAGTCCCCAGCATCATGGAACTCACTCAACACGTCCTCACCAACTTCTCCTCCGACCTCAACATTGTCCCCATTCTCAGAGTTCTCTCCTCAGCCACGGCTCCCACGGCGGAGGAAGTGAGTGTTCCTACTGTGAAGGTCAAGTTAGAACCTGGTCTGGATCTCCTGAGTGTGAAGATGGAGGATGAGCCCCTTGAGCCTGGAGACAGGAGTCTGGACATGTATCAGTGTGAAACCAAGATCCCGCCTGAGTTCACTCCAGTCCCAATTACGAGGAAACACACGCCCCCAGCCGCGAACGGGAACGGAAATCCGTTGGAAGACTCAGGCAGCAACGCCAGCACTTCGAGTGTGAATGCCATGAATGAGCTCCTCCCCAAAGTGGAGAAGAAAAACAACTGCCTTGTGGGACACAACTCTCTGTCCAACTCCTCCTCCAAGACTTCCTCCAAAACAACGACCACGACCACTTCGAGTAACAACAACAACAAGGTCAAAGGGCTGGAGTCCATTCTGAGTCGGATTCGGAACAAGAACGAGTTCCAGCCCACGGAGGAGAGTACGCTGAGTGAGTATCCAGAAAAAAGGAGCTCAGGTGCTCAGGAAGAGTTTCTGGCCAACAGCCTGAGTGATAATGCCGTGATGAATGGAGTGGAGGAGAGCTCGACTCAGTCCCTCACCCCCGACAACTCCTCCGACTTCTGTGATAGTAGAACCACGCCCATCCAACAACTCTCCCCCCAACCACCTCCTCCCACCCTCGAGCCTTCCTCTCAGACTTCCAAGCCCAAGGAACCCCGGGACTCGGGCAACAACAGTCTCAAGAGAAAACGAGTCGAAGAGTTCGAGGACGAGTGCTACACGAGGGATGAGCCGAGTTTGAGTCAAGTGACGGAGACGCAGGATGCTCTGGCCCGGAGATGTCTCTCCATCCTCAACATTCTCCGGAACTTGACCTTTGTTCCTGGGAACGACGTGGAGCTGGGGAAGAGTCAGGCCTTCCTGGGGCTCCTGGGCAAACTCCTCCTCCTCCACCACGACCACCCAGCCAAGCAAAAGCCCGCCTCTCCGAAAACACGACGAAAGTCCGCTGTTCCGAGTGAGGAGGAGGACTGTCTCTTTGCGGAAACTCCTCTCACAGACCTCCCGGGGGAAGACGAGGACATGGCAGAGGAGCCGAATGAAGAGACGGACGCAGGGCTCTTGGCCATTGCCACGGCTGCTGCCGTGGCGGCTGCTGACATTGACTCCGACTCCTGCACGAGTTTGAACAAAGAGAAGACTTGGTGGTGGGAGTATCTCCATCACATCCGAGAACACGTCCTCGTCATTCTGGCCAACATCTCGGGCCAAGTGGACCTGAGTCAATATTCCGAAGAAATCTCACGCCCCATCTTTGATGGACTCCTCCACTGGGCCATTTGTCCCGCTGCCTATGGCCAGGATCCCTTCCCCACGCTCGGGGGGGCCTCGAGTCTGAGTCCTCGTCGACTCGCCATTGAGGCACTCTGCAAACTGAGTGTGACGCAGACGAACGTGGACCTCCTCCTCACAACCCCGCCTCACTCTCGGATCGAGAGACTCTGTCAACTCCTGAGTCGGGGGATTTGTCGGACAGAGGAGCAGGTCGTCCGGGAGTTTTCTCTCAATCTCCTCTCCTACCTCTCGGGGGCGGACTCGGGACTAGCTCGGACCATTGCTCTCCAAAATCCATGCATCTCACTCCTCATTGCTTTCATTGAACAGGTAACTCTCGTCCTTATGTCTTTTGGCTTTGAACTCTGTTCTTAGTCCATCTCAGTGCACGCTCCTTAGATCCATCAACTCCATTCCCTGAGTGATGAACGAGTCATAAGTGTGCCAAACTAGACATAGATCACCTCCAAAACGAAGAACTCGCGATTACTTTCTAATAACTCATGAATTGAAAAAAATGCTCAAATGATTTCGATTCTCATGTACAACAAAAGTAATTGGAATTCGTAGCGGGGACAGTTCCAAACACAGCCTTATTTCTGCTGACTTGTGCTTCTGACACTTTGAAAATCCAATTAAATCCAATGAATTGTTTTTGCAGGCCGAGGCGAGTGCTCGGAATATTGTTGAGAACCACGGTTTCTCGGTCCTTCGTGAGAACCCTGAGAACATGGGCACGAGTCTGGACATGTTGAGAAGAGCCGCCACGACACTCCACAACTTGGCGAAACATCCCGAGAACCGAAGTCTCTTCGTCCAGCATGAACCCCGACTCCTTCAACTGGTCATGAGTCAAATTCTGGAGCAGAAAGTGGCGGCCATTGTGGCCCAAGTCTTGTTCACCTGCTCCGCTCCTGAGGGCTCAAGTCCGAACAGCCTCAACTACTACTCTGAGGCTGGGAACAACGAGATTTTCTACACGCCTTCCCTCAGCCGGAGTCGACATGTGATTCCTCAACAGACGCCGCTCAACCCAGGACCTCCAGTCCAAGGCCCAGGTCTCCCACCACAGCCTCCACCCAACATCCCGCCAGCTAACTTCCCAGGATACTGAACTGAACTCTGATCTGAGTTCTGAGTGACAGACTGGGCAGTCTCTGTGTGTCTCTGTGTGTGAACATGAACATTTACAGAAAGGGACACAGTCTTTTGAATTGTCTCCTGGGAACAGAAATGGTGATTATACGAACTAAACTTAAGTAAGACTACATAGCATGTGCACAGTTTTATTTAAATATGTCATATGTACTTTGAAGCCAAACTCCTGTTTTTTGTGTCTTTTTTGTTTGTCCCTGTCCTGAACAGAAAAGTACTTTGAGAGAGAAATCAGAAACCAGCTTGTAAAGGACAAGCGTCTGTGAAATAGTTTTTAATTGATTGAAAGTAGACCAGAGTAGAACTAATTATAAGAATAATAAGAATAGATAAGAATATATTATTGTATACCTATTAGATGTATCAGGGAAGTATATGTCAAGTTTTTGCTAGACCTTTGTTATACAACAAACAAGTGACTCCACTTATTTACTTATTTCATAATATGGAATTAAATACCCTCATAGGTACATCATTACAGAATAGGTAGATTCAAAATCTAGATTATTCTGCTTGCCTCACTATCTTATTGACTTGTATAGCGTCTTATTACAAGACTTTTCTTTTAGTGTACAGAAGAACCTACGTAAGATTTATTATAAGAGTAATCTTAAGATTTCTATGAAGAAGTGAAGCCCGAGAAAGGGATTATTGAGTAGCTATTGAACTAAATGAATTCTATCTTTACTTAGTGAAGTTGGAACTAACTAAAAACCTCTGCTTTGTATAATAATTCTGTACGAGTGACTGACTGGTGACTGACTGCCCTCATGTTCATCTGTACAAATGAGTATTGAACTTTGTGTAAATGGACACTGCATAGTAATGTCTGCGTCCTGGTTTCCATATGTAGCTATAACGTAGAACTTTATGGAACTACCCGTAGTAGTGGCTGCCTACTGTGTGTACATGCCAAGTCTGTGTAGGATGATTATAGGTAGGTCATAGGTCATAGGTAGGTAAGGAACGTCAAGTTGTGTTTCTTCTTGTAAGTCAACCCATTCACATGTGTACAAAACACAATTTATTATTACATATTACTATTATTACTTTAATGTATAAATTATTGTATAAGACTAGAGTTATATTGTATCTACTCCAATGTTCAAGTGAAGATGGACATTAAAATCATATTATTTAATCAAAGATAACAGACAAACTCAAATCTCAACTATTTACTCCCTGTATTATTTCACGCAGACACACACACACACACCAGATAGCTTTCAATTTGTACTGCACCAACGCAACATAGCTGGCTAAGCCTCAGATCCAAATCTAGTCTCTGATCTGAGTGTTGGGAGTGAGATACACCTCAGTGTCCTATTCCGTATCAAAGTGGTTAACGGAGGTTCGTATTCTTGAGTCACGAAGTAAAGTCGGCCTGGTTTCAACAATGAGTGCTCAGAATGTCTGGTAACAAGGCATTCCAAGTTTTAGATTTTGAAACAGTCGGATCAGAGATTCATTTTATTTTCATTGAAACTGGTGGTGGAATGACTTGTAATGATTTGAAATGGGAAAGACTTATTGGATTATTTTTATTTGTACAATCCGGATGCTTGGGAAATTGAGGTCGGGAAACTAAGATTCAAACCTTATGATGACACACACAAGAACAATGCTTCTTTGATTAACTCTATTGAAAATAACAAGGAAGTCTTGTTTCCGGGACGGTGAAGGGGAGTACAGACTTGTCGAATTTCCAGAAATCCCACTCGAACGGTTCTTGGATGGCGTTCGAGACAAATTCAAGGAGGTTCTTGATAAATATCTCTCAAAATACTGTAAAACCCGGGATGACCTGCCAAGTTGATGAAGCTCACAACAAGTTCGTGTGCCTGAATGATGGAAAGGACAAGCCGAATGGGGAGAGCGATCCTGAATAAAATACAAGATTACCTGAGCTATCAATCTCAAAGATTCATGTGGGCTGGTGGAAAGAATTTAAATCAATTGATGATGTTCAACCTCCGTACATTGCATTTCAAGCAAGAACCAACCAAAGCAGAACTAATTTCATTTTATGATACAGTTTAGTTTAATTTAATTTATCTCTAGTTTCACTTTCACTCAACATGAGCGATTATTTATTTACATTCAGAGTTGCCTTTTAGAGTGAACTTTGAGAATGGGGTGAACCAAGAAATACTCGAGGAATTTGTTCAAAATGAGAATAACTTACAGCGAGAGTTGGGATTTCTTATACTGACAATAAATCAATAGATTTTCAAATTAGGTAAGTAACGAAAGACTTGCAGAGTTCTTGGACTCTATTCATGAATTCTACTAAAAGGAGTTTTCCTATTTCCCATGTCGGGCTTTTTTGTTTGACTTTTTGATTCGATGAGATGATTTGGAGACTTTGCTGAGTGTTTCGAAGGAAGAGGCTGTTTTGGCATGATGAGAATGATGAGATGAGGAATGGTGGTGGTGCGGAGGGTGGGAGATGAGGGGA
>JAQFYT010000680.1:0-21992 GCA_034694925.1 Ceratophysella denticulata
TTCAGAATGTCGTCGCCTACTAAGAAAAACGTAAAAGTTAGAGATATTCAGAACCTTGTTTTCCAAGGCGGAAGTGTGAAGGGTGTAGCCTACGTGGGTGCACTTGGAGTTCTTGAAAAGTTATTCACAGACAATAAACTTAATTTCTCGAAACAAATCAATCAAGTTGGTGGAACATCAGCTGGAGCCATCACTGCCTTACTCCTTGCTCTAAACTACTCCATGAAAGATATCATATACCATTTGGTTCATACAGATGTCCGGACGTTTCTTCAAGACAAGGATTCTCGGGTTGCATCCAAGAATCTACTCAATGCTGAGGAACAGAGTCGGCTTACTCAGACCCAAATGCTGGCTGGTGCTCTGATGGACATCAATGAGAAATTCGGATTATACTCTGGGGACAAGGCTTTGGAATGGCTGGAAAGCTTGGTCAAGGCAAAAACTGGATTGACCTGCTGCACCTTCCGTGAATTTAATGAACTTATGGTGAATGATAAGGCTGGGGTCAAGGGATTCCGGAAGCTCTATGTTGTTGGTTTCAATCTTACGTCCAATAATACTCAGGTTTGTAATCTAATCTGTCACTGGTGTTTGCTGTATTTAGCATTTAACGTGAATAACGTCGTTTGCATTTCTAATGTAATTTTTAATGTAATTCCAGGTTTTCAGCTACGAGACAACACCAGATACTATCATTTCCGATGCCATCCGAATCTCAATGTCCATTCCGGTCGTGTTCCTTCCGCACAACAATTATATTAAAACCAAACCGGATTTAAAGCGAGAAGCAGTCAATCAAGATCTGTGGGTTGACGGTGGCTTGACGAACAATTACCCAGTCCGAATCTTTGACACGGATGGAATTTATAATGAACACACACTTGGATTTTATTTCGTGAGTCCGGATGAAATAGAATTTTTTGAGAAACGAATTAAAAGCCACGATACCGTTTGCGCAGTTCGGCGTGAAATTAAGAATGGTTTGGATTTTTCTCGTGCTTTACTCGAATCCGTAATTGACTCTCAGCAACGAGCTAATCATGTGGACAGTCGTGATCCTGAAAGAACTGTGTATATTAATCATTTGAATATCAGTACTCTTAATTTTGGACTCTCAGTTCAAGAAAAACAAGGTTTGGTCAATTCAGGCTGGCAGGCAGTTTGCACTAAGTTTGGATTGACGGGTGATAAATATGTTTGTAATATTAGTATACAAGATGAAGTTGACGAAAAGGATGCTGCGGATGCTGCAGCTTTATCCGAAAAGGATAAATTGATAAAGGAAAAGTGTATTGTAGTTTAATAATTACTGTCGATGTGATGTATTCTAATTAACACTAATCTTAAGGCTGGTATTAGGCTTATTCAAGGGAATAAGTAAGTAGTCCGTGCCTTAATACAAAACTTAAATAATCTTAAGTGCAGTTTAATTTTAGTTTCAGCTTCAGCCAATATTTTAAGGATTGCGTTGGGTTAGTGTCTAGTATAATTCAAACATGTGCAATAGTTACCAACGAAATAATCGAAGTCAGAGACGGTTGCGGGTTTCGACAATTTTTTTCAGTAGTATTAAATATTTCATAATTTTTAAAGCTGTTCAAGTGAAATAAAACCATCTGATAATAATACAAATGCAATACGAATAAATTTGATGGTTTCCTTAAAACTACAACCAGAGTGTAAAACTACGGCTAGTATTACAGCAGAAATCTGCATGTGTTAATTACCACTAAAATAAAATAAGAAGATTTATAAGAATATCGATAATTATGTCATTAGCAATCCGGGACAAGGTATCCCTTTGAATTGTAAATGTACCCCCGATATTAAAAGTTAGTGGGCGACAGGAAATTAGGTAACGTTTTAAATACTTTGAACGTTTGAAATTAATTCCATGTGCGACATGTATGAAATATTTTGAAGCTTCCGTTACATTGACAGCCAACGTCATGCATAGACTAAGTATCCCCATTACTAGCACTCCTACCGCTACCAGGGCAAGGATCAGGACCAATAAAAAACTTGAACTTCTCAAGAGACGAATTGCCCCAAAGCCGGATGCAATTATTAAACCCTCGGTAGCGGGTATAATTGTAGGTAGAACGAAGGAAACTGTGTCGTTGGCCAAACGATGAACCACGTCCATCAACCGGTACAATAGCAGAATTTTTCCCTTGATTTGACTACTTAAGCCTGCCTCTGATCTGAAATGGTAAACTTATCATTTTAGACAAAGATTGGAACCAGAATGTACATCAATGTTATATTTAGAATTTATTAATTTACAACTGATTGGTGCAGACAGTTATCCATTTTGTGAACGAGTTTATTTGAATGAGTAGGAGGAGTCCAACGAGTTGGGCACAACATGTGTCAACAAAGAGTGGAAGCAGAAACGTGAGTAGGAAAATCACTGACAACAATGGTTCTGACTCGTATGTGAAGAATCTATAGAACGGACCATCACGAATGAAAAATAGAACTAATGGGAAAGTTGAGGTAGTGGTGAATATCGGAATAGCAAAAATGAGGATTGACAATGTCTCCAAACCGTCCTTTGAGTCGATATCCGATTGGTGAAGTTGTTCTTTGAAATAAGACATATAGAAACATAATTAACGAGTTAATTGCAGGTTAAATTACGTTCCAAACTTACGGAATTTAGAGTTGAATAATAGTAGGGAGTTTACGTAGTATACGATTTGAGTATCCCAAATAAGTAATAAAATGGTGATAGGTAAAGTTGCGCAGAATAGTGTCACGAAATACATTCCTAACATTACTTCTGGGGCAATTACATCATTCCGTAGCGTTAGATTTAGCGAAATAAATATAATCACAGCAACCCTATACACTACGTTAAACACGCGTATTGATTTTCTCAAGGCTCGCTCCAATTTACTTCGATTTGTGTTAAGTTTATCTGACTTCAGCATGAGTGCTTGCGTCTGAGTATTCCACTCGAATGAAGTGACCTGTAGCCACGACGCCAATTTGAAACTCCATATGAGGTGGTTTAATGTCCTCTTAGAGATCATTTTCTCAAGATTTTATTTCGAGGAGTATTGCCCTGATTTGAGAGAATAGACACTTGTGTATCAATTCTCTAATAAATATACGGTTGGTTTGCCAGTCGAATTCGGTAGGATAGAATTAATGATGATTAAGAATCTTATCTAAAATATTTAAACGCCAAGCCGCACTTAAATATGCCATTTCCACAGAACATCATAAAGGCATAATCGAACTAGGTACTTCGGTTTTAAATTATTCTAATGTTACATTATGAAAATGGAAAAGATTGATTCATGAGAGGCCAACAAGCGGAGATATTCGAAGTATTTGCCTATACTTCGCATATATCTCTGCCATCAAGACCATGCCCATCCTACTCACTCCAAGTATTATACTGTCTCTCAACCAATTACGTACCATCACGGCGAACCATTAATAATAAAGCTATAACGTAAAACCTATGCCAATATATTTTATATGAAATACATATTTTCAGACAGTTAATCAAAAGCTCAATTGGCCTGATTTACCGGATGTATCTCATTGTAGGTAATATCGAAGTGTAATTAAATTAGCGTTGAACCACTATCCCTAGATAGACTTAAATTCGTAGCATACTCGTCGAGCTCAGGGCTGAAGTCCGCTTTCCAGTTCCCACTTCTGAGCCTTAACTTTGCCATTTGCCCGCAATACAGGAGATTTTTGATAAAAGCGAACTGAAAAGCAGACTTTGTCCCTGAGAGCCCTCTGCACCCGGATGACCCAACGGGAAATGACCTAGAACCAACTAATGCTTAACATCGTAAATCCATAATCCAACTAGTTTAAATGTCATTTCGTTTTTAAAATATTCAAATATGCCATTGTACAAATGTACAAGATTAATCCAAAAGAGAAGCCATCAAGCCGAATTAAACCAACTACTTTAAAAGTCATTTCGGTTTTAAATATTCAAATATTTAATTATGCAAATTCAATAGCTCCTACCTATTAGTACAAGGACCAGAAACCAGAACTAAGAAAGAATCTGAACTTCTCAAGAGACGAATCGCACCGAAGATGGATGCAATTATTAAACCCTCGCTAGCGGATAGAATTTTGGGTAAAACGAAGGAAACTGTATCGATGGACAAATACTGATCCGTTGGGTAAAGAAGAGTCTGGATCATGATTCGCCTGTGTAGTGTCACGGATACGCTTACCCCTTACCTACTTAGGTTTAGTGCTGCTTCACCAAAGGTGCCCAGCAGGGTTTCGACGGCGAAAGGACAGAAGATGTAGCTAGTTGTTCTATGAATTAGGTCATAGAATCGTAATTGATTATATATAGCCAGAAGAGATGTGTAGAGTAATTGCAAATTAAATCATAATTCAAACTTACGTAATTTAGAGTTGAATGATAGTAGGGAGTTTAGGTAGTACCCGATTTTCGAATCTCAAATACCTAAGTAGTAAAGTGGTGATAGGTAGAGTTAGGCAGAATATGGTCAGGAAAAACATTCCATGCATTACTTCTGGTTTAATTAAATACGTCATTCCGTAGCGTCAAACCTTATGCCCTTCCCCCTCCAAGTAATGTACTGTGACAGTACAGTTGGAGCAGTACTACTGTCCCAACCAATCACGTACCATCACGGCATACCATACATTAAGCAAACATAAATACCAAAGCTAATATTTTTATAGGGGATATCGTATTGTATTCATTTAACCAAATGTTCAATCTCTGTGATTATGATTAACCAAATATATTTTATTGTTATATCGAAGCGTAATTATTGTAAAACTATTACCCCTAGCCAGGCAAAAATTCGTAGCATACAGGTCACCAATAAGCCCGAATGACCTAGAACCGACTAATGCTTTATTGCTCAAAGAAGCATCTACATCCACTAATTTGGCATTTGACTCATCTGAGTATTTTCGCACACTATGTAGGAACCTATTCTCTTCATTAGACTGGATCTCTTGTCTTTTCGCATAAGAATCTGCATGTGCTAAACACAGACTCACTCGGGGGGTTCGTTTTCATGTATGGAAAAGGTATACACCTAAATACCCGGCTCCGTTTCCCGTTATTACCCGGCTACAACAGAAACTCCCGAACCAAAACCTTCTCACTCTTTGACTCAGAACATAAACTAAAAACCTGCTTGACAGAAGCTTGGGACCAGAAGGTATAATGAAATATGGCAACCAGCTGCAAAATAATAGTAACTGGATTACGAAGATATATATTTGCATTTTTTCGAAAACGTTATGCTTCCTGGAGAGGCAACAATTTTGCGTCAAAATGAATGTATTTACATAGCTTCTAGCTTACTTCAGCTTCTTTGATCTTTTGAACAGTTTTCGCAAGTTATACATCGCTCAGTGAGTTTACGTTAAAAAACTGGTTTGAATGTACATTTTGCATTTTTAGTACCCGCTGAAGCTTTAAAAGAACATTTGCTTCGTAACTTTTTCGTCGCGCAACGAGTTTGCTACCATGTGTAAGACATTCATTAGCAAAATTGCTAACAGACGAACGAACAGCAAGGCTTATCCCAATAAACCCTTTCGGTCTAAAACCTACCAAGACGCTGTACTATACACTTTGCAAAAATAATGCAAAAAAAATCTTGGGAGCTCCGAAGAATTGGACCCAGTACCCGTTTTAACTTTTTTTTCTTGTTCATCTTCTTTTTCCTCCTGGGTGTTTTGCCTAAACACCCAAGGAGTTTAGAACAGACAGTAGTGTGTTGTCTGAGAGAGTTGGAAGATCTTCAATTATTGAACCCGCCGAATCTCACTGCCTTACTTTTACATTACAATTTGTTCCATAAACATAATTTAGCCTGTGTCAGTCGACGACAACTGGTTTTCTAAAAAATATTTAAATAATATTCTCAATTATTAGTGAATATTTGCAATAAAATTTTGAATTTAGGTCAAATCACCGTATTGTGTTCGAGTTAATCAATTGCTCAGAATAATGTCATACTTCGATTTGTGTAGAATTTATAAAAGAAAAATTCTGTGTGCAAATTAGTTCAGTGTATTAAAACGCTAAATACACTATTTAGGATGGAATCAAAGAGGTTTTAGGTTTGACCTACATTTGAATTCGTGCAACATTCTGTTCGTTTACGCCAACGCCAACTAAATGCATAAATACCTATACATAAGCGTTACGCTGATTTTCAGCTGTTAAGCGTTAACTGCGAAAATGTCCTCAAAAGTGACCCAATCACGCATTTTCTGAATAGACTATACGAAAACCCAACAGCCGGACAATACTCTAAAAACTCCATCTAAATTCTTAAAATTTGTCAAAAATTCGTTATTGTACCAATAATCTGTATACGAACCCTGACCACCTGGCAATGTAAGTAGATGTAACGTGTAATACCGATAGCCGAATACCAAAATTGACGATTTTCACTATGTTCATCCTTGTAAGGACACGTAATTTTCGGTATTCAAGATGGACGTGAGGTGACAGGGGCTGTTACGGAGGTGCTGATTTGGACCGGGAGTTGTTTCAATTTGTTTGTTTGTGCTGTTCTTGATGTGGCTTCCGCTTCCGCCGTGCACGAGTCAGGCCGGAAGCGGGAAGCATGTAAGCGGCGGGTACAATGTTGGACATTTTTCGTGGACTCAAGAACTTGGTGAAAGTCAGCCATGTGCGAATCGACTCGACCATTTTCCGTCTCCACTACAGCCTCACGGTCATGATTCTGCTCGCCTTCTCCCTCATCGTGACCACGCGGCAGTATGTGGGGAACCCCATTGACTGTATTCATACGAAGGAAATTCCCGAGGACGTGCTCAACACTTACTGCTGGATCATGCACACCTACCTCGTCAAAAGTGCTTTTCTCAAAAAGGTGGGCAGGGATGTTCCGCATTTCGGGGTGGACAAACACACCGATGATGAGGAGCTCAAGGTCTACAAATACTATCAGTGGGTCTGCTTCTGCCTTTTCTTCCAGGTATTGAACTTCGATTATTTGAGTAATTGATATGCTCTAATGCTCTTGTACGTAAGATTTATCCGACACTGTTATTAACGCGAAGCGGAAGCGTGTTGTACGCCATGGCTCTGATGAAGAGAGGTAATATTTAATGACGATAACAGATTAAAATAATTTCGAACAAAAAGCGTAAATGATACGGATAATTTTAGACGGAAACGCAAATTTTCGTTTGCGGGATTTGACCAATGAAAATACGGGTCCAGCTTGGTATTATTAACTTTGCCCCCAATCAACGAATCGCAACATGAAAACTTACTGAATTGAGCTAAATGCATTCTTAAAAAACTGAAGGATGCGCGCTAGCTAAAACTAAATGGTTGAATTACAGTAAAACAATTACGACCACTGAATAGTTACGCCAATGCTATTAGCATGGCCAATGGCCACTTCACTACGGCACAATTCATTCGAAAACGGCTCAACGAAATAAGCTGAAATAAAAAGTTATCTGACCTACTAAATGACATCTACAATGTGAAGGATCCGTGTAATTTAGAAAATTCTCGTTCGCCCGCAATTAATTAATTAAGGATACGAAACGTGGCGGTGAGAGTTGGAACTGAGCTCCTTTTAGGTTACTCTTAAGCACTAAATTCTTCAGAATGCTGCTACGGTATGGTACCTTGCTGATGTGCCATGAAAACTGGATAAGAATTGGTTAGTATAAAGGCAAATTTTGCTTTTGAATCGACCGAAAATCCGGGGTTGTATGCTGCGCTGTTCGACCAATAATGTGGATAATCTTTTGGGTCATTCAGAAGTAGATGGTTTTTTGTTGTGCTGGTTGGTAATATAGCCATGAAGATATTTCATTAAAAAGATGCGAAAATAAACATAAATTTTTTCTACTTTATATGCATCATAAATACGTTGCAATTCTTTACATTGAAACGATTGCATAAGCTTTTGTAGAGTGGTTTATCGGTATTTCAACTCGTCTTGCTGTAGTCAACTGTATAAATTTGGTTGGGCAGGTAAATTACCTATTTATTGCGGCGTAAATTGTAAACCCTATATTTTGCATTGTAATAGTCACTCGTGCGTTTGTGAAACTCAGCTTCTAAAGTCGATGCTGAGCTACTGATGCTCTTCGACATTGAAAAATCCATTTCTATCGGGATTTTTACTGTAAATAACCCTGAAATCTACATTCCTGCTGTCTTTTAAACGCTTGAGTGAGTCGTTTTTCAAATATTCCGACCACTAAAACATGTCAACTTCGAAATCATAGACGCTTGAAGCCAAGCTGGGAATCAACGGAATTGGATTCGAATTTACAGGAATTTCTTGATGCTGACTGGCGTCGCTTTAAATAAATAGAGAAGAAATTACGTTAACCCTTCCTCGACGCATTTCGATTGTTTCAGCAAAAACGTGCTATTGGAATTTCGTTTCATTATCTGCACGGCAGTTGACAATATACCTTATATTCACTCCAGAGCTTTTGTTTTGCTTTTAACGAAGTTCTTCATCACTAAATTTCCGTTTCACGCCAGGAGGGATACAAGAATTTTTAACGTTTTTCTGCTCACACATGGTTCCTTTTACAATAGAGCATGGAGATAATACATCTTCATTACACACTCAACTTTAAACGGGTTTTTCGTAATTTTAGAATCCGGTCGTTACAGTCGAAAAAGTATTGTTTATATGCTCAAAGTACAATGGGCAGGTATATTAAATCAATACTGACACGACAGACGACAGCTAACGAAGTCCAGAGATCTCATTACTCCTCATAAAATCTCGTATTGAATCATTATAATGACGTCTATAGACGTTTTTACAGTTCCGTCCTCAGTCAGACACCAGTCACATTTTCCGGAACTTCAAAAAACGTATAGGTAGGCAATATTACATGCTGACGCTGAGTCACATCACATTCGTATTTCCGAATAGCTCAAACCTCATCTCACAACTAATCCGCTAGACTTGGCATCTGTTTATACTGGGACTGAGCTAAAAATACAGGTGAAGCTTGGAGATAAGTGTATTGAAAACTACGAGACTTTGTCTGCTCCTTGCAGTGTAGTTACTTTCACTTTCACCTCACATAATTCTCTCATATAAATTTTCAACTCGATTTAAGGCAGTATTACAAACACAATGTAATGCCTTGTCCGGAATTGGTAATTATATCGTACGCCTCAATATGGCAATAATTACGCTTATGGCCTGAATTCCGACCTTATTGTCACGGTTACTGTGGTAAACGTCTGGCTTTTAAGGGTCAAACTCAACGGTGACGTTAACCAATAAGGCTTTTCGGCATTCCTGAAGTTGTTGATTCATTTCGAACGCATCATGAACATCTAAATGTTGATTCCTGAGGGTTACCTCCGGCTTTAGAAACAACTTTGCGTTTCCAAAGATTTTTATCCTCGCAACGATTGTGCTGCTTGAAAAATGAGGTTTTTACATCTAAAACTGAATGCAATAGACGAATAAATAGAAAATCTCATCCCATAAGTCCCTTCTGGGCTAATCGGGTACACGAATTCTGAGTTAACCCGTTTAATTAAATCTTACATTTTTTTTATCTTTCTGGACAGTCTTCAGTCGGAAACTCTTGTTCGCGGTCATAATACATTTTATGGTAATTTTGAGCGGGTTTCGGTTCTGTAATCCGACCTTAACGGACATCCACACCTGGACAAGAACGAACGCTATGTAAACGTAAATATTTAGTTAGTTCCTGACTCGACTTCCCGCTCAAAAATATCTTCACTAGTAGCTAGTCGACTAGTGAACACGATTTAGAATTTTCTGCAACTTTTTCAACACGTGTAGCGTGTGAATCTGGAAGACAAATAAATATGCGTGGGGTGTGGGGTTGGATTCTGTATTTGACTACGCAATGCGTATTTTACTCCTTGTCATGTAAAAAGCAAAATAGGCGAACTGTCTCATCTTTAGGTTAATGGAATGTGGAAATAAGCTCAGAATAACCTGGGTTTATTGTACGGACGTGTAGATTTTGCTCTATTGATCCCAAATACTTCGTACATTTTTGTAATGAATCTAATTTGTGTCGCCTCATTTGACGTTCAGGCTATTTACTTTTTACTTGTATGGTACGGAAATGTTGACTTTGTGTACAACATATGACAAGTTTTCGATTTGGAAAGCATCTGTTGTGGTGAATAAAATGGAATATATATATGTTACTATTTGAACCGAATTCATGATAAGAAAATAGGTCAAATGTCAAATGAAATACCTTAATGGCCAACATTGCCTAATGCCGATTGCATTAACTCAATATCAATGCACTGTGATAACTAAGTCACGATTTGAGCAAGTAACTCTATTTTAGCAGACTCGTCAAACTGAATTTGAATTTCGAATATTTCGAATCTGTTACCGTATTTACCGGTCTCTAGGCTGGTATAACATTTTTCAACGAGTAGGTGTTCGTTTTTTTAAATTTCAACGGACCTTATACAATTAGTCCTGTTTAAAAAATATAAAATATATACTACAGCAAGCAGGCTTAATAAACGAGTACTAGGCCTATTTCGTATTCTCCTTGTAAGCCAAACTAATCATCGCTCTACTGAGCTTTCATTCTCACTTTATCAAGTTCTCCAGTCAACGGTAGAATGGAATTCCAACCATTTAGCCATACTACCTCAGCTCATTTTGTACGTCTAATTTGCAAAATGATAGACTACTATCAATTCACTAGTTATCAGATTTCTATTTTTATTGAAAATAAGAACAACGATTTTCTCTTAGAAGGAAATAGAACGATAAACTTAAACTTAGCTTGTGAAAAGTGAAAGCAAGGAGGGTTTAATAGGTGAAAGCGTGAGTTTGACTGGTTCCATCTGCTTGAGTTGAGTGAAGCGGTGAATGTCAAAAGAAGTTGATGGTAATAGTGAAGGAGTGGTGGGGTAGTTCGGGTGAGATCTCTCTGAAGAAAATAAATGAGTTTTCCTAGTTGACACCAAACACCCGACTTCTTGCCAATATCCCAGACCATATACCCGCTAATCCCCAATCAATTAGACATAAATTAGAAATCACTCCCAGTACCGGCAAAAGCTCCTTCTATCCATTAATACACAATTTACTTAAATGCATTTTCAAAATCTAAATATATTTTTAGGTTGGGGTCTTCTTTATACCTACAGTAAATCTTGATCCCGAAATGCTAAACCCTGTCTGGCATGCTAACACACTTTCGCCAAGATACACGCATTTCTCTACTGCTACTGGCACAAGGCAGAGAAAAGAAGCTGGATCTGGGAACTCTGCTCTTATGTTTAGTTTATATTCTAGATTCAAGAATCAAGGCTCGTCTGATGACGCAATTTGCATAAAGACATAACGATTCGATTGTTTATCGGCACAGTTTCTTATTTCCTTCCTTCCGAGACTCTCGGGGCTTCTGCTCCTTCGAATCGTAATACACGTATACACGAACACATTTTGCCGAGAGAGTCTTTTGAGACTATTACGCTATTACGCTCGTCTAATCTACGTATACATTATGCTATTTAGAACCCGGGTATGTCGTAGGTTGCAGGAAGCGGTTATCCGCATTTTCCATGCATGGAGTTAAGGATACCTTATCCGCGAAAGTTACTTGATCGACAAGACAATACTACCAACTGATTTCGTGCAAAATGTGTTAGATTTTCTGTACTCAAACCGGGATAATGCTTTCTTATGTACAGGTGACTGACTTAGGACAGGTGTCCGTGTTTATACACAAAACTTAAGTAGTATTTTGGAAACAGATGGACACACCCTCTCCTATGACGTATGCTACTCCTATTCCTTGTATTCCAGTGTTCAATTATCTACATTCTGAAATTTGCATACCTAGAGTACGCTATTTGATGTACGTATATATATGGTCTATGAATGAGCTTCGAAGGTTTTTCCCGAACTAAGCATTGCAACCTAATTATTCTGGATTGAAATAATTGGCTAGATTGAGCAACATGCAACATGTAGGTGGCCTAATTGCGAACAGAAGGCGTTGAATGTGAAAAGGAAGGTAAAAAGCATTGTCCGCTAAGCATATGTGCTTCATTTGGTTTATGCAAGATTAAGCCTGAGACTATTTTGATCGAAACCGAAATCAAAATTTTTGGTCAATAATAATGTTTTTAAAAAACCGTGGTCGTTGTATGAATTTTTGAAACTCTGATGTTGAGATTTTAAATTCGGTATTTTTTTAATCTAATTTTTGCATTTTGGACATGAAATTGGCAAATTTTGCTACGACAGTTTGTTTTGGGGAGAGATATAATGATGAGGCGGGTAGTGGGACTCTGGGACCAGGCGACATATGGGTCACGAGAGTTGGCTAACCTTTTGGCTCGGCTCCATTCATAGCTCATATTCCGCCGTACAATGGATCCTCTTCATTCTCTACACGCCTTCTTCAGCTCTCATCCATCCTCACGTTCCGTTCTTCATGCTGCTTCAATTCTCGAATCTCGAATAACACTCATACATGATTTCCCTAACCTACAGCTTTCAGAGCCTGCTGCAGCGGAATGGGCGGGTTCGGAATTTTGAACTAAAACCTATATTTCCTGATTTGAATAATTAAACGAGGAATTGTGAACAAGGAATTTCGGAAATGGTTTATTGCTGCAAGGATAAATGTATTATGTTTTAAATAATCCTTGAAATATTCCTGGATCATGAATAATGCTGAAGCTGAAAATAACATTAGCTTTCATGGTTCAGTGGTTTTATTTTTCGGTGAGTAGAATCTTTTCAGGCTTCACAAGGTATATGAGTTTGACCTAGTTTTCCATTGTCAGGCTCAAGGATATTTTCTGGATTTCGGTAGATCAGCATTTATGGGTGCATATGTTTTAAGGAAATATACGTTCATACTTGATCAAGTTGTGAAATATTGAAACTCGCGCCAAATTGCTTGGATTAGGATTAATTCATGACAATGTTAGCCTTTTGGTTAAGGGTCTTCTAAACGTTGATGCTTTTAGCCGTTGCGATATTATTTGGCGGAAAATCAAGATTAAGCGCCAAGGATTAGAAAAATTTCGAATCCTCCGTTAATATTAAACATGAAGACTAGCGATTTGGTGCTATGGATTCAAAGTGAGACTATCTGCAATATAGAAAAAGGAAGTCTGGATTAACGCTCCCAGCCTGCACGTTGTGCGAGTATATGTAGCATTAATTGCGGTCAACTTTGAATATCGATAATTTGAATTCGTTGATTTGAATCTACGACGTTTCACCAAGATGCAGTTCGTAGTGAATCGGGTTGATCATGTTCGTTCTAGGCTTGTAATAAATATAAAATAAACTCATCATCATTATACAAGGCGTCAATGGTTGTGCTTTGAATTTTTCTGCTACGAACTGTTGCCGGCTACGAACTGTCGTCGATATCGCTAAGAATCGGGCTGACTAAAAAATTTCGTCGCGAGGAACTGGATTGGCTGCGAACTGTCACCGCTACGGATTGGGCGCTATGAAACGCCGCACTACGAACTGTCTCTCGGTGAAACGCCGTGCAACGGTTGTTATTATTCAAACAGACGGCATGGACCCCATAAGACCTTTCTTTCTGGTCTAATATCTAGCATTTGCAAATGTCACTGGAGTTTCACCTTGGTAATTCCAGTTAGAGGGCAGATACGTTACGCTTGGGAAAATCTATATTTTGAATTATTTGTCCGATTCTCAGTACAAGAGGCAGCATAGCTATGTGGACAGTGGTCCCAACCTTACCTTTTGCCTGAGCTATATCCCCTAACACTAGTATTGGAAGAAAATTGTTAAATATGGAAGTTAAGCGGCACGGCATATAAATCTGCACATGGAATCGACGATATAAATAGGAAAATCGGTCAGAAGTCAGAATTCACGAGATATATTTATTTATATTTCTCCCATGGCTCCTGGCAATGGCACAGTTGGATTTCAAGGAAATCTTTGTTGGAGAAGCTTTATTTTCACTTTGACTTTGATCAAACGAAATTGAGCCGAAAAACATTTCTGCCAAAGGGAATTTCTCAACAACTAACTCATTTCTGCCCTCCATGTCAGCCAACGCTTTATCTAAATCCTAATCGAAAAAAAAAGACTATTCCTCAGCTCATCGCCGCCACCGCCACCAAACAACCGAGCAAGTTGGAAGTTTGAGGCAATTTTGTCATTCTGTGGAGGCGTTTTCGAAGGAATTATTTGCACTAATCTTAAATTCAACCCCCAAGATTGTGTCTTTCTCAGATCTCAGACTGAAAGGAACAAAGGAAAGAAGCGTATAAATCACAGAATCTAGCAGATTCAAAACAAGAACTTGGGGGACACTGGGTTTTAAAACTTTAGTCAAAGTGGGATACTAATTGTATTATAGTACACAATGACACTAGTCACTAGTCCAATGTCGTATCGCCGTTGACGATTCGACCTGCTCAAAGCTCGCTCTTTGTACGTTGGCGACACTACAGATATTAACTTTGCATATCTATTAGAGCTACGGTCCTAATATTATAGGCATTGAAAATTTTTCCAATGAAAGCGTAAACTGTCCTAATATGTGACAATGCAAAATGAGGCGAGCAAACCGAGGATACATAATAGAAAAGGGTATGTAACGCTTATTTGCCAGTACAAGCTTAAAATGGCAAACAAAGTATAAGTTGAAAGCAACACCATAAAACGTCCTGAATGTGTCCGTGACGACTCAAAATTTCGTGTTGCGTGAGACAATGTAAAAATTGCTTTGAGTAAATCTTGTATACGTACGCGGAATAGCGTAGTGTGTAACCTGGTTATTGTGCATAATGAAATAATGAGACAAATTTTAATTCCTTTGCAAAATTTTGGGGTGTACCACAGTTAAAATAATACATGGCGTGGTGTGGGTAAACTGATGTTAGATAGAAAAAATAGACCGATAGAAATTTAAAATTTGACGTTCACTGTGCCGCGGTTGAAACAACCAAGCTGAATTTGCTCCTTAAAAACTCCTTGTTAAATCTCTATGGACTCAATTAGTGTGTGTCATTTTCAAGAGCACGGTGTTGACAGTAGGTTAGATCTTACATGGAGATAGGATTATTCAGATAGCTTCTGGATGAATCAACATGTTCCATAGCCCTTGAGCTAAATTAAAATTAGATGCTGAGTCGTCGTCGGTGATTTCAACTAAATCCGCCCGAACACCAACAACGAAAAAGCTCTGGGACTGAATTACAGTCACAAAGTTGGGAGTCTATTTTTGATCCCTCCATCCGAAAACTTTTTCCCCAGACAGCACGTTGTTAGCATTAAGTTGACTGTCAAGGAGTGCCAAGTGAGAATAAGAGGCTTTCTATTTCTTTTTTTCTTCACTGAACAGAAAGGGCTGAGAATGATGTAAGAAGAAATTAATTGAAGCGATGAGCTTATTATCTACAGACTACATTGTTCACTGAGGCTCCCATTCGCTCGGACGGGAATGCATATTAAACTTTAGTTTTTATGAATTGATGGAATGGGGATGAGGTGACGCTTTGCCAAAATTTTTGCCAATGCTTACATCTTGGGACTTGTTTGGGATTCGAGATAAGTGCTTACAGATTTCTAAGAAGGAAGCCTTTGGCGTAATGACCTACTATTATGTACATAAATTATAAATAATGAAGTATTCAAAATCACATGATATGATGTGATATGCCACACTCACGTGGACGCCGACTTTACAGATACATATACTTTTGAACATCGCATTTGCAATGGCATCAATGATCTGCGCCTCTAAAACATTTTGATTTTTGAAACAATTAGCGCCTCGATAATACTTTGATTTTGAGTTTTGATGAAATTAGCGCCTAAAAAACCGTTGCATACAATGACAGCATTCATAATGCATCTCGAAGCTAGCACTACTACTATGAACAGACAAATTAGAAGCCATGCAAGGGTGGCAAGCACTTGAAACTTTGAAAAATACAAATTATTTTGATTTTGAGCGTATCTGTATTGTAGCGTAAGAAAGGTGTAGACCGGGAATTTGCAGAAGTTCGTGAAGATTAGCGTCTGTGAGGGATTTAAGTGGAGCAGGAGAGTTTAGTCCTAAAGCACGTTGCTCCGTTTTTTAGGCTAAACGTTCAATACTAAATTACACGCTAAACACATTCCTACACCCAAAATATACACACATTTTCCTACAAGTGTTTTAGTCATGTCTTTCTTTCTGTATATACATTCACTCCATATTATCATTATTGCTAACACGTGCGTATGAGTGCGGGTATATGTTTTGCTTATTTCAGAAAGGTAGCAGTTTTAATTTGATTGTACATTTTTACCAATTTCACGGTATTGGAGTAGGTACTTGTGCTAAAGATGAGTAAAATGCACTATAGTCACTAATACCAGCAAAATCATTCCTACGCATATTGACTAACTATGTATAACCATTTAGCTATCCAACGACGTCGTATCGTAACCTGGTTTCGAAGATTGAGCATATATTTACACAAATCATGTACCACCTTTACCCAGCAAACGTCGAAGAATCCGCAAAATGCTAATGTAAAGCCACCAAGGTGAAAGTTAAACTCGTACTTTCACCATACAAGGCTTCCACACATAACACCACAATTTCCATGGTATTTAGCGTCAATTCTTAAATCTCAGATCAGAGCTGAAAAGACGTTATAATGTTGAATCATGTGAATCCGCCTCTGCTACCGTCTGTTGAAAACAAAAGGAGAACAAGACCCAATTATTCGAATCTAATTTTAGCACATCGGGTAAGTATACGGGGGTATCTCATCCACAAATTGATACGACTGCTGCAAAAAAGGCACATGCAATAGCTTGAGAAAGAGACTGCCTCTGATTCTGAGTCCTGAATCCTTCCCTGTTTTGACTTTTGCTCATCTGTAATTACACTAGTTTGTGGTATAAACAACAGGGGGAAAAATGGGGACTCTAACACTACATCTGTTTCTGTTTTTATCCAAAGAACACTTCGAATGGTTCCGAAGTCTCAGTGATGTATGTAGCGCCTCGTTTTAATCTATATTACTAAATTCTTAATGGTGGGACCCGGTTTGGGAAACTTTGGAATTCGGAAAATTTCTGGGTGTTAGAGTTTTGTGGGTCTGGGTCAATTCGTCATTTGGGCCTCGAGCTAATGGTTATATTGTAATTGATACAATAAAGTTTATATTTAATTTGACCATTAAAATCATTATTTTGCACAAATTCAAGCAATTGTCCAATAGACACGCATTGGGCCTACATACCTATAACCCGATCCAATTAACATCATGATTTTTGTCAAGTACAACTAACCGAGGCCCAATTGACTAAGTATGAAAATCCTAAACTATCGGAATGTTAAGGTTACTTTACTTAAGTTAGGTATTCCAATAGTTCCAAGTTCTGTCTACCATGCGAGGCCAGGAGGCCTGTGCTGCTGATGGATGTTAGGCTACATGAAGTCCTATTCTTGTTTCAGTCAGGAGATTCAATCAAAGGAAAAGTTACGATTTAAAGATTAGGGCTTGGCGATGAACCAAAACGCATCATTTTCCTCTCTATCATTACCTAGTTCCATCGTTCCATGTATGTTTCGAAAAGTCCTTCAAGCTTTGATGTTTTGTCTTCTAGTCTCACATCAGACGCTGTTGTTTAGCACAAAAATCAAGATTTACTTGTAAAAAAAATCTATTGTGCATTACCAAAATTCCGAAGCATTGTCAGTTACTTAGAAGTTAGTGTGTCAATGGTGATTTGATCTTGAAAAAGTTTTTTGAACAATCCTCTTTGAACAGATAACAGGTTTGAAAAAGTTGCCAAAGCCGAGGCATAGAGATTCCAAACTGATATATGCCAATGTTCTGTAGTACATACCAAATCCACTCGGTTAACATGGAGTCGTCTAGGGATTTGAAAAAACTGAGCGTGGGTGTTTTGTCTGTGGGGGTTTTTCAATGAAGAACTGGGAAGCCTCTTTCTGTTGCTAATTGAGATGATGATGATAGGAAAGCGACTCGCAACATTAACGTCAGAGCAATTACAGACGTTCGTAAATTCGACCGAGTGCTAGGTTGACGAGTTTGAAGCTGAAGCTCATCTGAAACTAAATCTGTGTTGTAAGCTTGACTGTCGAATTCAAATTTGGGCAACTTATTTATACTTAAGTAGTATTTCTATTGCTAGATATTATCGACGCTGCTAAGCTTTAAAATTATTAAGAGAAAGTGGCATTTTAGTGCTAAAATTTAATTAATTTGTATTTTGTAGGCAATTTTATTTTACATTCCGCGGTGGCTATGGAAGAACTGGGAAGGCGGGAAGATCCAGGCCCTAATGATGGACCTGGACGTGGGAATCTGTCCCGAAATGGAGAAGAAACAAAAGAAAAAGCTTCTAGTCGACTATCTCCATGAGAATCTCAAGCATCACAACTGGTGGGCCTATCGCTACTTCTTCTGTGAGCTCCTTGCTCTCGGAAATGTAGTTGGTAAGTTTTGACCTTTGACAATCAACAGTTTTGAGACTTGCATATACCTTATTGATCCTTAACAGTCTACTGTTCAGAGATTTGCATATGTTTTGCCATTAGTTTTCTGATTTGCATATTATGTGACCTTTTACGTCATCATTTTTACGATTTGTAAACATATTGTGATTTGTATCGGTCATCAGTTTTGCGATTTGCATATTGTGGCTTTTAACGGTCATCAGGTTTGCGATTTGTATACTTTGATCGTTAACGGTCAACAATTTTGCGATTTATATATATCGACCGCTAAAGGCAGACAGTTTTGCAGTTTCCATATATCGACCATGAATATTCATCAGTTTTTCATTTGCATATAGTCGTCAAGAGTTTCATATTTATATATTTTGACTTTTAAAGATCAACGGTTTTGCGATTTATATATACTGCCCACTAAAAGCGGATGGTTTTGCGATTTGCATAAATTGACCAATAATCGTCAATATTTTTGCGATTAGTAGCACTAACCTTTTTTAAATTCTCTAAAGGTCCACTTGTTACGTTTCAGGTCAAATGTTCCTAATGGATCGCTTCTTTGATGGAGAGTTCCTAACTTTCGGGATCGAAGTGCTTCGTCTTTCAGAGGAGGATGAGGAGAATCGGATTGATCCGATGATCCGAATCTTTCCGCGTATGACCAAATGTTTTTTCCATCAGGGCGGACGGTCGCTGACCATTGAGAAGCACGACGCCCTCTGTATTCTCCCACTCAACGTCGTCAACGAAAAGATTTATATTTTCCTCTGGTTCTGGTTCGTCATGTTGACTTTCCTCTCTTCCCTTACCGTGCTTTATCGTTTTGCTGTCGTCATCTCACCGCGTATTCGTGGTTTTCTCCTCGGCACTCGCTTCCGTCTTCTCAGCCCAGACGTTATTCAGAACATTGTTAAGAAATCAAGGCTGGGTGATTGGTTCCTCTTTTACATGCTGGGTCAAAATATTGACTCCGTCATATTCAAGGTTAGCTAAGCGTTTTAATAAAGTATCAACGACCCGACCTTCCGTGTAGATTGACACTTTTAAATACCACACCGCATTAAAGATTACAGTACGATTTCTAGCCTCAGCCATTTTACGAATTTGAGGATTATGCATCCTCAACTACGTCATACCAGAATCAATGAGAAACGAGATACATTCTAATTTATGACACATATCCATTTTCCTTTGAAATAACTTTACAGGAAGTGATGCACGACTTGGCCCGTAAGTTGAGTCATCCCAAAGACTTTGGCGAGCCGTAGCCGTGGTTGTCAGGAGTGACGGGGTGTTCCGCGGAAAATGTCGCCCACCCTTAACCCCTCCTGACGACAACGCTGTGAGAATGAAAGACATTTTAAAGTTTCACGACCGACACCCAAGTTCTAACCCACACTCATACCCTCCTGCCTTTTGGAATCCACAAGGCGAGGTAAGATTTATTTTCAATTGGCTCTAAACATGCGCTTGTTAAAGGTTGTATTATGGATTTGAAACTCCCGCAAGGTAATGCGAGCATACGGACGCGAAGTTTCAACTGGCTCTTTACGCCATCTTTCGTAAGATGCGGCGAAATAGCCACTGTGAAACGTCAACGCAAAGAATCATTCATTGTAAATCCCTTTGGACCATCAGTATCCTGTAAAATTGATTTTTAAAAATAACGTTACTGCTTAAATTCACAAAATTAAAGTTAATTAACGGTTATTGGTAAAGGTTTCAGTTGGTAATACAGAGGTCAATATTTGCAACGATGTTTATGGGTCATCTGCAACAATAGTGGAAAACCAGAGAGCGTTCAGTAGTCTATAACATTATCAATTTGGCGCGAATTTCTAATTTTTGAAATACAACCTTAACAATCAATAATAGGTTTTGCACCATACGTCACTCCGTCTCAAGAAACAAAACTTTTTGAGTTTCCAATTACTTTCCATATGCTAATAATGGCAAAAGGCATTGGCACTGGTTCGGGACCCAACAAATTTAAGCTTCACGCTATCGTAAAGTATCATTTTTAGGATTTTACAACTTTCCGAGACTCCTAAACGATGCTAAAAATAAACATTATGACTCCTCTCCAATCTCTGTAACGTTGAACTGACGTTCCTACATTATTACAAAACTAGAATTGACAGGTTTGAGATTTGTGACCTAAAGGGAGTTTTATTTGTTAAGATAACGCTCAGAAGAATTTAGTTCCGGATATTTTTCATTATGGACTTTTATGGGATAATTTAAAGGTTTATCGTTTATGCATTGCAGGGATTTTTACACGGAAAAAACATAATAGTGAATTTTAAAGGCACTTGAAAATTTTGCACGTGCAAGAAATACTGATAATATTGACTTTTACCGTTTTGTTTTAAATCCACAGATCTCTTGGCCATCCAAAAAATACTAAAAATAAAAAGACCTCAACTATATAGTATACTTGCCTAGTTAATAAACCATATCTGTATATATGTACATAATTAAATCTCTTAAAGAATGCACCTAATTTAGTTAATGTAAATATTGTTAATCATTTTGAATTAAGTTGTCCAGTCTCTCATCAATCTCATGTCAAAGGAATGAATGATTACAGCATATATCTTACAAAAACCAGTCATTTTTCTTTGTGTTTTGTATGATTTTCCGATTTCAGAGAGTGAAAAGAATTCAAAATACCAGTTTTGAGTGTACAATTATCCTATTTTATTTAAATGCAAAATATATAGATACAATAATGGTGCGGGAGACAGTAGCAGTTGCAGCGTTTCCAATCATTTCGTTTTGGACAATACGGCGGTTTGACCCTATTCGACTTGACACGTTCTAATATAATTTTTCAGAATATCGTGCAAATTAGGCCGAAATATATTGGTGCTGAAACTATTCCTTATGATGAATATTTGGCTTCACAATTTTCGCCGCAATATCCCGTTCGCCTTATTCTGGCCGAACGTAGTGAGGTCAGTTTAAGCTCTGAGCTGGCCTAAAAGCGTGAGTCCCAGACGCAATGTTAATCTTATGGAGATTTTTTAATAATTTTTTTACTAGCCCGTATATAAATTTTGAAAAATGTGTGAGTCCCAATATCCCATATACATTATTGCCTGTATAGGAGTTTTGAAAAATGTGTGAGTCCCATTATCCCATATACATTATGGCCTGTATAGGAGTTCTGAAAAATGTGTGAGTCCCATTATCCCATATACAATATGGCCTGTATAGGAGTTTTGAAAAATGTGCGAGTCCCATTATCCCATATACATCATGGCCTGTATAGGAGTTTTGAAAAATGTGTGAGTCCCATTATCCCATATACAATATGGCCTGTATAGGAGTTTTGAAGAATTTGTGAGTCCCATTATCCCATATACATTATGGCCTGTATAGGAGTTTTGAAAAATGTGTGAGTCCCATTATCCCATATACATCATGGCCTGTATAGGAGTTTTGAAAAATGTGTGAGTCCCATTATCCCATATACA
>JAQFYT010000681.1:0-21987 GCA_034694925.1 Ceratophysella denticulata
TTTGACAAGACTTGGTGTACGCGCCTTATTGAATACAGAAAAATTTCTGTTTGCAATGGCAAGGTCAAAACCTTTTAATAATGGCAATTTTCTGTTTTCCTGAAGGGCAAAAGTGGTATTTAGCAAAGGGCAAAAAAGTGTATTGGGCAAAAAGTGTTATTTTAAAGGACATTTCTTGATTTAATAAAGGGCAGTTAAAATGGTAGCCGTTAATTATATGATTTATGTCAAAAAAACATATTTTCGGGGATTTTTCTCGAAGGACTGAACTTTCTCTTGTAGAACCCTTTCCATGAATTCCTTGACTTTTTCGACTCTACCATGTTGCGTTAAAATGAGTCGTTTAAATAAGTCGCTTTAAGTGCTGTGCGGTGTTACGGACCCCTCCCCCCCCCCATCCCCTGAAACGCATACTCTACGGGACATAGATTACATTTTCTGTACGGCAACCGTACGTTTGTGATGCAATCACTACTACTACTGACCCATCGGTTACATAGTAACGCTACGGGTCAAGTCGTCCACTCCGGTAACAACGTACTTACGGCGTATGTATCTCTGTCTGTATGTGTACAATTCTCCGTTTAAATAACTTAAGGATGGCAGCAACATCCCTGCGCGGTAAAAAAAAAAGTTATGAAACAGGCACACTTTTTCAAAAGTAGTGAAAAACTCAAATGAAGCTTTCATATTTAATCACGTACGAAATACTGTAGGTCATCGTATTGCGTTGATTCCTTAATGTGAATAACTGAATTTCCATTTAGGTAATGAACTGAGTCGGACATTCTTCATAATGCTAATCGTATTAATCATCGTCAATTCGTTTTTAAGATTGTAAGAAATTAGTCTTTGGGAATAGAATATGAGACCATTTTAATGCAAAAGTCCAAATATAAGAAATGCAAGAAAATGACGTCCGTCATGAAGGCCTAAGATGCTTTAAGAATATTAGAGTGCAATTCCAAGTTTAGTCCTGTGCGAGGAGCAGATGTGGCGATGGTGATAGGCGGGAACCAACGGTAGTACGACTAGACTAGCGAACTTTGGTACCACCAAATTCCACGGACAGTTGTTCTGGCTCGATGGCGTTGAGTAGGACCGGCTGCCACTCCGACTTGTCGTAACCGTAAATTTTAAGAGCTCCTGAGCTGGCTTTTGTCATGACGTTCTTGAGTAAATTCAATAGGGGCTCACTGATCCGCGGACCTAAACATATCATTCATTGATTGAAACAAGCGCATGAAAACTAGAAGCGCGTAGGCGGAAACTGAAATTGGTCTAGAAGCAGGTCTTCGCGATTTGCGGCGACTTCCGACCCATCTTTTTCGACCCTCGTCTTTTCCGACCCTTATCAATTCCAATCACAGTCATTTTCATACTTGTATGAGTCCATGTCGTCGGATTCTTCTTAATTCGAGTTTGGTTTGGTCAAGTTTATTCTGCGTGCCCTTATAAACTCAAATTAAGAAAAATCCTCTGCGGCCGTTTATGAGAACCTAACCTAACAAATACAATCAAGTTAGCCCAGCATGTACAATAAAAAACTCCAGGCGGGTCGGAAATGATTAGGGTCGGAAAAGAATTTGCCGCACATCGCTCTTCGCGCAGTCAAACTTACAGTTGATAACCGAAATGTTCTTGGCCAGTCCAGGGTAGTTGGCCTCGTAAGATGAGATGAAGTCGATGTAGAGTGGAAAACCTAGAATAGAAAAACCAGGTTAATAGGTAACCGTAATGAAGGATCAGAACTCTGTTTTCCAGGTATGCGCTTATCTAAATCAAAATTATCCCGAGCTGAATATAATTCACCCAACCCACCACCAGATGTGTCACGAAATTCACCTCCGTCAATTATTAGACAGTCAGTTTGAGCATGTTACAACTCATTATCATTATATATGTACTTTCTACTAATTCCTTTGGGTTACGAAATATAAGGAAATATTACGTACAGCTCACGCATCCGTGCTGGCGGAAGTTGTAACCTGCGCAAGACAAACAATTACAAAAGTTAATTACTTGTTGTCACGGATTAAATAAACTGGAAATATTAGTCATGAAAACTTATTATGGTAGTTAAATTATATCAAAAACCATTCATATCCATGATGAGGAGAAGCTGAGTAATGTCCTCCTTTTCTTCCTCGGCCGGAGCTGTGCGGACGGTCACAGCTGCTTTCTCTAAAACCTGGTACACATATCTGGTCAGCTTTGGCCGATGACTGGACAACATAGCTCGTCTGGTTATGATTTATGATCATTTAATATGGCATTAATAAAACCGAGACAATAAACCCATGGAGGGATGCGGCAAAGACCAAAGACCTACCTGACGTCCCAGTGACCCAACGGGAGCTCAAGCACTGGTAAAAAAACAACCAAAATCAAATTAGTCAACTGTCGCACTAATTGAGTTAATGTCCAGTTTGGTCAATCGGATGGGCCAAACCCTATGTATATTTGCACAAATCAGTCCCAGTGCTCCGCAGTAAAAGTTATCGGGGGATAAATATGTTGAACACAATTGTAAATTTTAACACTAATTTTTAAAACAAAATCAGATTTTTCTCTGGCAAGCTGTCATAAAGCCTTCTCATTCATCGCGAAAACGTTTCACGGTGTTATGTATTCTTATGGGGCGCTTAACCGCATGCCTGACCGAACAATGTTACACTAGTAGGGTGAGGTTTATCGAGAAAAAAATGAGGCATACCAGGTCGTCCTTCCTTGTCCTTGCCCTCGATCGAGTATGGAAAGACCTTGCGTATCACTGAAAAGTCTTCCTCCAAAATGTTGTCCATGTTGTGTTTCTTTCGCCACTGTAGCGACTAAAGGCACGGCAAACAAAATAGTTCCAACAGTAGTACACTCTCAGCTTATTAGCCGAACGAATATTCTCTTACCAGGTTAGAAGTGGTAGCGCAAAACTTGCCAAGTTCAAAAGCTGTCAACGTTAGCATTTGTAATTCTTTTTAAATGGGATATATTTAAATTGGCACTGAGAATCATGAATTGGCTCTGACCTTGTTTTTTCTAGTTAGGTTTGATTCAGTTCTTGATTCCTCAGTGCCAATTTAAATACCACCCTTTTTAAATTAAGATTCCATCAGACATTTCCGCAATATCTACTTTACGACATCGCGAAATCTCTAAATAGGCGCACAACAGAAACAATCTCTCATTGCATCCTAACAGGCTGAAAAACAATTTCCTAGCCGCGGAAAAAATGGTCACACTCCCTCACCGGCGCGGCGTATTTTCTTTCCGAATCTCGCAACCCGAATCCATGTGAATAACAGACGGTAAGTATCTAAGCAGTAATTTGTTTTTCTGATCATTACCTTTCTTAGCATTGCTACTGCTTGAACCACCTTGAGGTCATGGGCTGTAAAAAGATCAGTTGCATATTACATTACATTATTTATTAAATTAATCGTGGTCGTGGGATATAGAGTGAGAACTGGATTGCGGGTTGGAGGAGGGCTGGCAAAAGTCGGGGTTGAGAATTGTAGGTTTAATTAGATCAAGATTCAGGTAGGGTTTTAAAATCTCATGAACAAATATATTTCGAAGAGCAAATAAATCGTTGTAAAAATCTATGTAAATTAAAGGTCTAAATCAGACATACTACTCGGTTTCATAATGGATATTTCAAGCAAATAGTCTGCATTTGATAAATTTCCGTTACTTATCGTATTAATCTATACATCGGAATGACATTATATCACAGCACACAGCTTTGAGATTGACTCTTCACCTCAACTGTCATAGGTAATTGCTAATGCTAACATAGTTTTGTTAGTGAAGTGATAACAACAACAACAACCATTGACCATTTTTTGCCAGCCCAGAAATCTTGGTGAGACGTACCGCGGAGCCAAGGTATGAGGTAGGCGTCTGTCTTCATGTAATCCAAGGACAACTCATTGAACACCAACTGCCCTCGCATCTATTTTGTGACAAAATCAATCACAGGAATTATTTAGTGGTCACGAATAAAGTGATCAACGCAAGTCACAATTTTTGTAAAAATATTGCAATGTAATCATTTGTGGTGATAAATTTGCAAGATCAGCTATAGGTACCTCCTCAATTGCTTTGGCTTCTTCGGCCGTAATATTTGAGCTTCCTTGCACTAGGTTGTGACCCACGAGGAGGACGATAAGGGCAAACCACATGCCGCCTATCCGCGTTGACACTCCGCCCAACATACTGCGCGGTCACTTACGTTAAATACGATGTAGTCAGAGATCACTTGGTATATGCAAAGTTTACTTATCCTCGTGCTTTGACGTCTGAGTGGAGAGTGTGCGAGGTGTTGTTGCGGAGTAATTGAGCATTGTACATCATTAGATGTTTTGAAGACCTTGGACCCAGTCCTTCCCTTCCTAGAAACTCATCAATTGCAGTCAATTGCAAAGCCGGCTCCAATTGCTTAGATATAGATAGGCCTGTGGAACGCTGGAGAGTTGTTGCCAAATCCAAATCCCACAGTGCAAAAACCTAGGTATTGTTCTTCTGAAGAAACAAAGGTAAACCCAGACCCCACCCTCACTAAACCTGGAAACAAGCCATGGGCTATTGTTGTGAGAACTTCTCGCTTCCTGCTCCCACACACAATGTACTCAATGAAGCTTCATCGTCAGTGGCAAAAACAATGCAATAGCCGGCTTACTGTGGGTCAGTGCGAATATGATTAACAAACCCCAGTTTACAGCCCACCGCCGCCAGCCACTTGCCACTTTCACTCATTTGGCCTGCAGCCAAGTACCACGCAAACACGTAATATTATTATGATTTTCTGACATCTCTAACAAGATGATATTGCTGCTGGTTTGGCTTCCCATGATCAGCCAAATATTCCTGGTCAGCCACCGCAACGTAATCTCTCACGTCAAAGCCGACGGATATAATATATGATAATTGACTGTACAACTGAGAACCTGAATGTTCTTTGTTATACGCCAAAGCGTTACGCTTCGATACTATGATATTTCGACCTCACCTTACCAGAATCAATCCATCAACCATGTAATTTCTGTTCAGAGTGTCTTAGACCTTGGATATTTGGGGTTGAAAATTTGGGCATACTGCCGTTCTATCAAAATCCATGAAGTACTGTAGCCAATACTGATATTGTAATTATATTGCCCGAGGCCCCGAAACGCTTTGAAGTAAGACAGTGTGACCACATCGACTAAACTAATTAAGCCCGGTCTACGATGTTAGGTTAGGATAAACTGGCAGAGTGAAAACGTTCAATTTCTTGGGTTAGTTTTGTTTAATGATACAGGGAGACCCTTTCCCGAGTTCTGAATCCCCCAAACCATACAAACAAGGTCCAAACAATGTCCATCAGGCCCAAATTTTGTATACTCTATTAGTGAAGGTCCAAATCATTTTTTTCCCAGCCTTGTAATTCTGGAGGATTTGTGGGAGATAGGAATGTGAGTAATTTACTTGTTTACGATGTGGAGGAAAAGCTTAATAACAAACGACGTAATAATTCAATCGGACAATTGCCATCAGATTAGCCATTTGCCCGTATGACTCACATGCACACGCCGTGAGAAATTGAGATATGAAGAGTTGGTGGACGAAGCTTGCTGGAGCTCAGCGCTAATAAGCACGAGAGAGGATAACTGGCATTTGCTTGACAGTTGCAGTTGCAGTAGAATGGAAACTATACAAATGAAATTCCACATCAACTACTCGGTTATAGCAACCAGCACCTGTACCTAAGACATCTGGATCAAAATGTTTCAACCATTAGTAAATCAATTTCTGAGACTCTGTTTTTGTGAGAAATGCAGCAATGATTCTTATTTTGCTACTTTTACTGGAATTTACGTTGTGTTTGTAAGCTGATACTGGTAGGTTAGGTATATACAATCAGTCAATAAGTTAAACGTATGGGGTTTCTGAAATTAGCACACGTAGAAAGTGAACAGAAATACTTACTTAGTACGTTAATGTTAATTTGGTACCTATGTCCGAAATAGTGCCAATTACCAATTAACGTCCCCATTTCCTCGGTAATAAAATAAAACAAGAGCATCGTGAGACTCACTAAGTAATTATCCAATGATGCAATGCAATGAAAAAAGATGTACAAGCGTACATTTGCAAACTTGATTCATAATGTTGCATAATTCATCAGCATTACAGAGATTGAGGCCCAGTTCTTAATGCGAATCTGTGTGCAAATTGTATGCATATGCATAGTACAGCTTACATAATATTTGTCTCAGCATAGACTTTTGTGATATTGTGTCCCAGACCGATTACTGCATACACGATCTACTGTTAAAAGTGGAAAGTAAAAAAAAAACTATTTGCCGGTGTAATATCTCCAAGACTTCTGCATAACACCCATAATCCATATATCTTATAAATATATTCTAAATACTAAAAGATACCGTGCAAAGTCGAAATGCTTAATCCTTCGGTCAATCTAATTTTATGCAATACACAATTATCTTTTTGAAATGGAACCTGGACAAGATGATACCACATGCATGTATTAAATAGCCGGACAAGTGAAAACCTAAGTAACGCTGAACTAATAAGTCATTCAAATTCTACAATTGAATTTTTGCATGGAAATGAGATTCTCACTATGCTGCCGCACGAACGCGAGAAGATGACACATGCATATTCATGGTGTAAATTGACAATGATTCCCAAAACGAAACGGATCGCGTTCTTCTTCATCTTGTGACTTGTGACAATGGCAATGGACGGACCTACACATATATAATCATAATCATACACGTAAAAGAGATCAGTCAAACTTGAGATGGGTTAAGCCAACGGATACAATAATCATTCTATTTTTACTTGACTGAACGATTTAGTATTTTGTAGGACTGAACCGTGATACGATTACAAATTCGTATTTGGTTCAAGGAATACAATTAACTCAAGCTTTATGTCACACGACGAGACGAAGAAAGCGAAATGTAGCCTGTAGGTTATTGAGTATCAAGCTTGAAAGCATTGATGCTTATATGCATTCCATGGTTAAACTTATTTAAGACAATAAACGACAAAGCGTATCTCCAAGGAAGACCAAGGCGTTATTCATCTAAAGATTCAGATCTGTACTGGAAACAATTAACCACGGATTCCTGGGAAAAGATGCGTTCTGTTACAGGCACGCTGAGCCTGCCGCCGTCCTCACCGAAGAATAGTCCACCGTCTAGCCCACTATCGGTGACCCGTGGTCCGCCTGGCCCTAGGTCCGTTTCCTGGAGCCTTCCGGATCAAAGTATTAGCAATTACAGAGAGTCGTCCATACCGCCTGCACGGATTGAGCAGGTACCCATATTCTTGGCCGTATATTGTAATTCAAATTACGACTCACAAAACTCGGTACACGCCCAACGGGTACCTCAATGTGAACTTCACTAAATACGAATTTGCATAATTTTATTATTTATGTAGGAGCAAGTAATCGAAGACTTGGAAAATGTGGATCCCAATACCCCCGAATTTCTTGCCTGGCGAAGGCTTCATTTGAGTAAGGCCAAATTGTCTGGAATCACTGAAATGGCAGCACTTATGGCAGGTTTCTCTGTGGTATGATAAATATGCTTTATATCTTCGACAATCCACCCTAAACTAATTGATCACATATAAAAACTTTGTAATATAAACTGCTATTATTAAATATTTCAGGTGGCAACGGTCGAGCTTCAAATCAATGATGATGCAAATCCGTATCTTCTCTCGGCTTTCACGGTGGTCACTGCACTTCTCGTCTGGTAAATTCGCTTCGCATGATTAAAGTCCGATAGTTTTTGTGTAGCATTTTCGATTAATACGCATAAAGAATAATGTAAATTAAATAGCTTCCATAACACTGCTTTTCAGCACAACGATGATGGCAATTATGATTTCGGTAAGCATCTGAATTCCCGCTTTCGTCTATGGACATTGACAAACGCTAATATCGAAATTTTTCAATTGACAGACCTGCATCCTACCGCACATCGTGGTCGTGGCCAAAATGAGCCCGAATTCCAAGGCAAATGAAAGTCCGCATGACAAGATGATGTGGTACATTGACTTGTCTTGGGTCCTCGCAAATTCTATATCCATTTTCCTCTGTACGTTCGTATTTTTTAAAAATTTGTATTTCTCACGTATTTTAACGTATATACGTTACTGTTTTTTCATGAAAATATTATTTTGGCAGTTACCCTGGACGTGATTCTACTCTGCTGGATTAAATTCACGTACTTCTCCGTGGCGGCTTCCTGGTGTGCAACTGCCATTATGATACCGGTTCTCTTCGGTGTATGTTTCATTGGGGTTGTTTTTTACCGAAAAATCATTAAGCATCAGTACCTCATCTCGGATCGGAAGTATCAGGAACTGGAAGAAATGAAGCGACAGCTTGATTCTGGTATCATTAACGTGTAAACGTTGTTTGTTGGCGTAGACCGCACCGGTGAAGGTATACCTAAATAGGTGGATGCCTTAAGGATATTTTCCGTTCCTGAATCGTGTATTTTCTGGTAAAGATGTCGCTGCAAGGTCATACCGGTTATATTCATATCGTGGCGTTCAATTAAAATGTTAATTCATCGTCTTTGTTTGCCAAAGCTTATAAGCGTAAAAAATTCAGGTGTAATACATGTACATATATTCAATGGTATACATATAGGTATTACATGTATAGTTACGTATTAACCGCAGTAGTACAGATAATTGCCACTAATCCCAATTGAATACAGTTCAGTTCTGTAGCAGTTCCTTATTATGCATCGTGTATTACATATTTTAGTGTCTATGTACCTATATAGTGTTACTTTAACATGTTTCCAATGCAATATACATTGGTATTCATTGTATAGCTGTTACTTATCGCCTACTTTATTGTAAATGGCTTAACGAGCTCCGCAGCGCATAGCTATTTAGTTGTTGATAAAAGATAAACTGCATTTGATTAGAGACACGGGCACAATGAAAGTCCATATGTGGAAGATTAGCTTCTATTAAAAGACCCTAATGTACATCCCAATTATACCAGGACTATGTAGCATTATAGCAATCGTATAGCTTAGCACACTGTCAGGATTAACAAGTACATTTGGTACCAAGCTTCGAAACAGGATTTGTATTTTACAATTTATTGTTTCTTCCAGTACACATTGATTTTTAGAGTGTTTTAGTTTCTAACTATTTGAATAAATCACTTGGAATTCATTAAGTTTGTTAGTTATTCAGAATGCGGAAAGTAGCATTTCATGGGTTGGACAAAGATGAGATGAACACGCCTGAATTTCTCGCCTGGCGTCGACTCCATCTCTCCAAATCAAAGCTCTCGAATTGCACGGAAATGGCTGAAATCATGTCCGCTTTTGCTGTGGTAAAAAAATATCAGAATTTTAGCCACTTTTGCCTTTTACCTCGTTATGCATAAACTAACGACATTTTTTATTAATTTTCCTCAGGTTGTAACCGTGGAACTTCAGATCAATGCTGAAGATGTGAATCCAGCGCTTCTAGTCGCCTTCGTCGTTACCACAGCTTGTCTCGTCTCCGTTTCCCTACTGGCTGTCATGATCTCGTAAGCCACAGCCACGCTCCAATTTCTCAATATCGCGTTAACATTTGCCTCATACGTATTTTTTTAAAAATTTTACACAGAACCTGCATTCTACCTCACATTGAAGCCGTGGCCAAAATGGCGATGATGAGTGAAGTCCATCATTCACCTCACGACAGCATGGTCAGGTTGTTCAGCTAATACGCACAGATACAGCTTCAGAATATAAATGTCGCTAATCACCTGAATTATTCAATTATTTATGTATTCACAGATTCGTTTAATAGACCTCTGCTGGGTCTTAACCAACACTGTCAGCCTTTTCCTGTTTACACTTGACGGTTGAAACCACAGTTCTCCGCGAAAATTACCCTGAATGGTCAAAGGGTCAGCCTGACCAAGCCGCTTTTGACTGTCAAACACTGCACTGGCTTGATCTGACGACGTTCCGCAAAATTAGGTTGTTTCTTGCTTTAAAGATTCATCACCGATTATATGAGTACGAATGTGACCGATCAATATATGACCACGAAGGTTTAAGATTTATCATGTCAATTTTGACCGGTCAATATGGAGATAACCACATGACCGAGCTCTTCGTTTGACCTATTGAGTATATTTTCTCGGAGAACTGTATTAAAAACCTTAAATTGCCTCATACTTCGTGATCCAGTGATTCTGATGTGCTGGATAAAGTTTGCCTTCTTCAGTCGAGTGGCAGCCGTGGCGGCGACGTGCATCATGGGTCCCGTTCTCGTGATCATTCTCATCTTCGGGATCGTTTTTTACCGCCGGATCGTGAAGCATCAGTACAACGTGTCGTCCAAGAAATACGAAGAACTGGAACGGATGCAGGAGCGGCTGGAACGAGACGGGGAATCCCTGGCATCTTCAGCCCTCAAATTCCAACCTGGAACCTCTTCCGTGGCAACCACCCGAAAGTCATCCCTCAGGTCAACCACTTCCGTCATCTACAACGTGTAGCCAATAGCCAATAGCCTTATGGCTAAACCTCCTTTGAATCTAAACTTTCAAATACTTTACACCGGTTTTATGATAGAAGTCATTCCGCATTTCGTTGAATTTCAAAATCATGTCGGTAATTTTCAACCAATAGCTCGAAGCTCGAAGCGAATTTGAACAACCAATGTCATATTTATACGAAAAATATACATATTTGCAGTTATTCTAAATGTTATTCGTCTTCTTGGTAGCGTTTTAGCGAAAAATAGGCCGCATGTTCCGCTCAGTTATACAATATCGAATTAATCATGGTTAATTTTTATTTCGCTTTAGCATTTTCATAGTACCTTCCAATCGTTGGTGCAAACGCTTCATGCAGCTTATCAGCAATAAATCACTTTGCAACATTATCCTTCTGCAAGTATTTATTTGCATTTTTTGCATCAGAGCCAGTATCAGCGGGTTTAACCTCCTGGAAGCTGATAACGCAGCACAGTAGCTCCACTCGTCACATAAATCAACAATATTCAATATTAGGTGGCATTTACGATTTACGATAATTGTAAACTATGCAGTACGAGTATGGGTATTCCATCGAATTTACAGACAAATATTTTGTGTCGCGATTCAAATAGAATCAAATTATAGAACATTGTCGTAAACCCGAAATACAAATATGGCTGCTTCTTCGCTGGTCTTGGAAGCCAAGGAATTGGCACATCAGCATGCCTTTAAGCTGAGCAAATATAAACTGTCCCATATCACCACCGTTATGTCTTTCATGTGCTGGTTTTGCATTGTAAGTACATATTTGACGGTTGACCTTAGGTCAAAATTTAGTGCTTAGTTAAAGTTTTAATGTTGATTAAGGCCTTTTTTGTCAGTTGTCCATCACACAGATTCCGGTGGACGATGATTTGAATTCGTGGCTGTTGACGGCCTACGTGGTGACCACCTGTATTCTGGTCGGACTCTCCGGCTTCGTGATAATGACCACGGCCTTCATTCTACCCTACATTTCGGCCAATGATGCTCTGGACGAAGCTCTGGTGGAATCAGGGCTTGACCGAATATTTCATTACCACCGGAAATACCAATTGGAGCGGAGTCTACGGAGAATGATTCAGCTTACATGGATTCTGGCCAGCACTGGATCTATCGTTCTTTTCGTACGACCATAATTATTTATTAAATACTTCAATTATACCTTCTGGACCCAAGCTGCCGCAGACCAGGTTTTTACGATCTTACACAAGATATTTATGTTTTCCAGACACTGGACATTATTCTGCTCTGCTGGGTCAAGTTCAGTCGCTCTCCAACCTATGTGCCGGGTTCAGGGACCGGGATCCTGGCACCTCTCGTGTTGATCCTTCTAATCTTCGGTGTCTACTTCCGGCGTCGCCTCATGAACAACTCACTCTTCAACGAAGTGTCCGCCGAGGCTGGGGAAGATGAAGACCAGGCAGCCTACAGAATTTACCAGTATCACTTAACCAAACAGAGAGCTCCGCGAGCCAGTATGCAAATTGCCATGGCTGTCCTGGGAGTGGGGTCCCGGCGGGATTCCAATACTCGACCACACTCTGAGCCATAACCACAATTCCACGTATCGTGACTAAGACTACCGGATCGCATCTTGCAAGAACCTCACTTTTTATTATTTTTTAGATTTTAACTTACTAGGTTAGGTATTTAGGAAAATGGTTTCCGGGAGAGTCTGCAATAGGCCCGCTTGAGGCCCAAGCAGCCGAGGAGTGTGTCACTGTTCCAAGCATGTTCCAAGTATCATTGCTCGATCCCATAAACATAGTACATCCATGCATGTATGCATACATGTATGGGTACTTTAATTTCGTGTTTAAAACCCGATCAGAACATTTTAAATCCGTTAATGTAATAGCTATATCCAATTTCGTTAGATAATCATTTCTACCCGTATCCGTACAGCAAAGTTTGGCGAGCTTATCTTAACAAACCCAACTAGGCTGTGATGAGGCAAAAGGTAGACAGATCAATATTATTTGCAGACAGCATCCTTTCATGCTACCTGATACGCAGATAGATTCTTAATTTACATAATTTATTACAAATCGGTCAATTTAAATGTACTTCCACTTCCACTACTGGAACTATCAAATCTTAATCCTTGAGGTAATTTAAACTTTAAATGCTTTAACCTGCAATTAATGCAATAATGGTAATTTAAATGGAGGATGCTATGAATTCTATCCTATTTTACGATTTACGACAATCCCATAAGAACTAATAACCGTCCCAATCTCAATCCCATTATTTGAAGCATTTTTATCTCTCTAGTCTATTTTTAGTGTACACACTTGGCTTTGGCTATTGCTATAGTTAAATACATAAGAGAAACCGGAGCTTGGAAACGCGTCTATGTACACAAATACACAGATACAACACCTGTAAATCATATTACATAATACAGTTTGCGACAACAATGCTATCATTCGATTCGACCCTATTTGTCGCACAATGCCTCAACAGATTACAGTATGTATATCAGAGCAGTTTTGTATAGTATTTTAAACCTAAATTAAATACAGACAAACTCTGAACGGTGCAAAATTGACGAATTTAGGGTCTAGTTAATTCCTAAGACAGGATACGGCGTTGATTTAAGTCTTAGGTAGGTATGTACTTGGTTTGGTATTCAATCCAGCAGTTTTCACACTTCCTTCCTCCAATTTTAATTTAACGAAGCACACGAACGAACCGCAAATTATATAGCCACTAGCCACGTCTTATTCCGTTGTCCGTGTAATGTAATCTTGGCTAAATTAAGAGTTTACACATTACAGCAAGTCAAGTCAGGTTCGTGCATAATTAGGCTATCGTTTGGCATTCTTAGCTTAGGTATAGGTATAAGTATAGTTCAGATACTTATAGCAATAGTGTGGTTATTGTTGTGGCCATTGGGAGTTTGCCTATCTTCAGCGTTAAGTGGCCTTGTGTGGTAAACTCGGTATATTTCTTCACTGCTCAGCTGAACGGGTTGGTGGTCTGTTCTTTTGTACGTACACACGAGGCATATTGAAAATTTTCAGTAACTATTTGACAACCTAACAGCGGATTACTTGAATTTATAGCCCGGAAATTAAGTATTCGTACCTCGTACCTCGTGCAAAAATAATACAATCAAATTATTTCGACCGGCAGCGGCAATAATTTTACGTTAACATTTAAACCTTATTCAAAATTTATACTACACATACATACTGTTGAAATGAGTATACCAATGACGATGACCCCTGCGGAACGCATAGACCTGGAGGATGACCCAAAGGACTCGGATAGTGGGGATGAACCCGGTGAACCCACACATTTGATATGGAGACGGTTACAGCTTAGCAAGGCGAAGCTGAAAGGAGTCACAGAAATGGCTGCTCTAATGGCCGGCTTCTCTGTTGTAAGTTCGCTTTTCAATCCTTGAGAGTAACATTTTCTGAGTAATTGAATGCCGTAAAGATTTTAAAGAAAAAAGATGGCCGGGTCTGAAAGGTCAAAGTTTGGAGATTGACCGAGTCACCAGAGATTTCAGGTCAAATGGCCCGGGTCATCTTTGGAATCTTTACAGTAACTTTAGTTAAGGTGGCTGATGGCTCTATAACGTTTGTATTTTATATTTCGCGCTCTTTTAACATTACCGATAAGGAGATACCTTATAACTTCCAAATCTTACAATTTAGTAAAATAGCGCGAAATATGAATGGCTGAGAATCACCTTAAATTTTGGAAATTCCTGCTTTAATTTACTTCTCATTTGTGAAATGAAACAGGTGGCCACGGTAGAGCTGCAAATCCAAGAAAACACAAATGAATTTCTGTTGACCTCCTTCGCGGTCACCACGGCCCTCCTCGTGAGCTCAACCATGCTCTCCATTATGATCTGTACCTGTATTCTGCCGCATGTCGAGGCCGTGGCCAAGCTGAACTCCCTGGAACTCGCCAGTCAGTCCCCGCATGACCTCCTTATTTTCTACATTGACCTTTCATGGGTCCTTGCCAATACTGTGAGTCACAAATTATTGACGTAGTGCAATCTCATGTACCGCAGCTAGGTATTTAATTTTGATTAATTAACCTTGTTTTTGATAGGTATCAATTTTCCTATTTATCGTCGATGTGATCCTCCTGTGTTGGATCAAGTTTCCGCCCGCACCTGCTATTTGTATAACAGCCATAATGATTCCAGTTCTAATACTTCTTTGTTTCTTCGGCGTTGTTTTCTATCGACAGACCATTTCGGATAAATTGGCCGTGTCGGACCGGAAGTACCAGGAATTAGAAGAGATTAATCGTCGTCTTTCTCGTCATGACCGTGACAGACGCGGAAGTACCGCTTCTGGGAATCCCATGAAAGAGTCCAATGCGTCAGTATCAATTGTTTGAATTGTCAATGCCTTTTCCGAGCCCTTGAGTCCTTATTCCAGTTTACCTAATTAATTTCGACATTTCGACCAGTATTCACATCAATTGAGGTATTTTGGTCATTTGACCTGAACCTGTTTCATGAAGGTCATGTTATTTTATTGTTCGGACTTGTGATCCCGTGACTGCCCGCCCGTGTACTTATCGTGTCCCATTCGGGTTGGTATGTACTTAATTTTATTTAGATATTTATTCAGCCTTCTATATAGGATATAGGTATTATATTCGTATACAATATTTAAAATTAAATAATTTATATAGTATTGCAATATGCAAACGTTATGATTTATTTATAATTTTTTATAAATAAAACTAATGAGGATATATTTGACTATGAGAAGGAGTTTCAATTAAATGTTATTCAGTTCTCTTCTTTGGTTGATTTATTTTTGAAAAAATCAGGTGTTTATATGTGTTGTTCAGGCGCAGCGCATTAATTCCGTTAAATACAATAATTTGTGGTTGAATTAGTTAATTAAGGGTGGCATTTTCGATCCCATGAAAAAATAGAATATCTGTATGCCATAATAAAAAAGAAGACTTTTGCATTATGAAATGGAATGCTGCAATAAGTAAAATTGGTCTATAATTCCAAAGGTTATAGGTTAGTTGTTGGTCATTTGGGTATTTCAAAAATCTAACGGATCAATCTTGTCCGCCAACGTTTTAACCTAACCTAACCTAACCTAACAGATTCTATTTTCTCATGGCACGTTTATATATTTCCCTTTAATTACATCGTACCTATACCATTATGCTTTATTGTCATAATAGATACTCGACGCTAACTCTGAATTATTATATTCATCTTTAATTGTAAATACAGATGCCATCATTCTTGGCAATTTCCCAGATGCACGCATCCCGAAGTCCTGACCTCCCAGAAGAGCTCACCTGGAATATGTCAACTGTCAGCTCATGAAATGCCAATCAGTTGCTCTTTGGACTTGGACTTTCAACATTTCGACACTTCTGCCTAGTATTTCCCGGTATGCGTGTACAGGTACCTAAGCTTAGATAGTATCGGCAAATGTACACATTTCAGTAAATGCCTTGCCTTGTTTCACCTTTCAATTTGCATTCTGGCCTATTCTGCTCCGCGTTCACTATAAAGTAGAGCGAGTAGAGCATTGAGATTGAGACAGTAGGGAGCCTGCGTTTCTTTTGATCATTTCCGTTGTGGGCATTATACTTGCAACAACATCCAAAAGCTATTGTTTCTTACTGTTACTGTATCACAATTTAGTCTGAAATATAGTTTTACAGTAGTTCGCCAAATGGAAACACGGAAAATTGTATTTTGCCTACTAATCTCCACACTTTTGTACAGAATTCTAATGATGAAATACAAATATCCGCACACTTATCAACTCCTACTTCCAAACACAGATTCCAAGGAAACTTGGGAATTCTTTTCTGAGTTCTCAAATGTGAAAATGCTCAATCCAACTATGTAAGTCAAGTCAATTAAAGCCTAATTTGAACTTTGCATTTTCTGAGCATATTTTCTATAATGCATCTTTGTTTTAGCTTGGACTATCGTATTTTATCTGAATCTGGAACTCGTGCACCTGACGGAACGAAGGACTGGGAATACAGCGTGGTCTACACTGAGCATTTGGTCTACCTCCCTTTTATCACTACTCAAGAGCGTGCCTGGGTTCAACTCTTCACAGAAAAACTCGGAGATGAACATGGACAATCAGTTCGACCGTTCAGCATTGTCTTCGAACATGAAACTTGTACACTGGGAACATGCTGTAAGTGACTTCTTGACCCTTGACACCACCTCAGCTCAATATTCGTAATTACATGAGTATTTATCCCCACAGTAAACACGACGCATTCAATGGAATTCCGCCAAGAATCCTCAGCGACTCTAATCACAGCCCGCGTGGAGTATGAGTGCCAGCTCCTGTTATCCTACTACTGCAAACTCGAGTATCTCAGTCAAAGAGCCCTTATTCATGAAAGGATTTACGCAACGCTTGGTAATTCCAAATAATTTTGCATTTTTTAAATATATTTTTATTTGTTACCAAACGCACAAACACAAGAGTATGACCCTAGAGCTCAAAGCAAATACAAACAGGGTCATTTCATACTATCAACACCACTAAACTCCAAAAGTAACTTGAATATTTAGCCAGCTAGCTATAAATATTAGCTAATAATATCTACACTACCTTGTAAATAATTGTTGTGTATTACATCCATCAAAATACAGTAGATATTAAATGAAAATCGTCTTCGGAAACTGGGCTGCAGTTATTAGTTGTCTTCCTCATCTATACAAAAATATGCAATACGTTCACGCTAGATAATTACCTCCAAAACCTACATGGCATTTGCAACCAGAAGGACAGCTAAGACTTACCCCTTTCATCATCATCTGAGTTCTCTTCACCAGACTCTTCAAAAGTATTGTCCGGGATGTCGAAGAGATGAATGAGAGGCTAGAACAAAAAAATTCGAAAAAAATATTACAAATTACTTAAAATTCAGAAAAACTTGTTTCGTAATAGTTGAATACTGATTGAATCCTTACCTTGTTGGGATCTCTCAGAATCAAATACTTCCCATCAGGTTGCTTCATACACAAGTCAATGACGCACCGAACGATTCCCCATGCATTATCCATATTCAAATTAATTTGAGTTGCAAATTCAGCTGGTTTGAATTGTTGAGTTCCAAGGATAACATGATTCGAGTCGTCCCGCATGTTCACTCGAGATACATATCTAAAACATCAAACCGTATAACTCAAACATTGCCACAGTTTCAGGCATTCAGAATTTCTTAGAAGTACGTCCAACGTCCAACTCACCCGAATTTCAACTGATCAGATCCAGCTAACAAAGCCTGAGACGTCCATTTGGCCAATTTACATGCATTATTCCTCAACTCATTAGCCAGTACAGCTCCTCGCTGAGTGTCCAATTTCTGACGCCAGTCAACTCCACCAGCACACTGTTTAGCATAACGAATATATTAACATTTCGATTTTCAATTGAAATTATACCCTATTATGGTACAAAGTGAACAACTGTGGCTGCCTATAGCGGTAAATTCCATTTCTAATTCACACGAAGTAATACAGAAACGAAAATTAAGAGGCAAATCTCATTTACTTTATTTTACGAGACCTTTAGCACCAAAATGACATTTAATTAGAACAAATCAGTGACTCTAGGCTCGACATACATGAATGTAAATTCGAATAATAACCACCGAGAAACGAAAAAAAAAACGAACCTTGGGATCCCACTCATTGAGGGCCTTGACATTGATGAACTGAGTTTCTCCATTTGGACCCTGCATGACGGCATCGTGCTGACAACGAGAGACTAATATAATTCCACCGTCCAAATCCCATTTCCTGTAACGATATCCAACGGAGGCCATTTTATGCTCCTCGTCTTGGGAAATGAAAGGATTGTCTTCTTCAAATCTGTGACGTTCTTCGCCCTAAAGATATTCAAATTCAAAGTAAAAGTTCACATTCACACAATTCATTGAGTAATAAATTGTTATTCCGAAATCCTTACCGTCTTGAGTACTTGCTGAGAAAAGTTGTTGCAAACGAAAGTGGCTTCTAGAGTAAGGGTATTCAGCATATCAGGATCATCAACTGGAGGCTCATTTGATGTCTCATTCACCGTAAGGAGGTCTATAGACAAAATTCATAATTTTAAATTAGCATAAAACACGCAGAATAAAGCAGTTTGAGCACTTTTAGCAAGATATGAAGATCCTTACCAAACGTATTGTCCCTTTTGTCAAAGAACAATTTCCCACCAATTTTGTTGACCACAATATCCCAAGAGTAACTGGAGCGAGTAGCACACATCAGGGTGGCCAAAATGGAGTCCGTAGCATAGACATTTCCGTCCGTTTTTGATAACTGCAATATTAAATCACAAAGATTAGCTTATATCAACCGTCAACCTATTGTTTTATTTACTATGCACTTAAATGTAGCCTGAATTCACGGAAACTCTAGCTATAAAAAGCCAAAGCTAAGGAGTAAACTCAAGCCTATATTTTCGCATAGCTTTCATACCCACAGACCATTTTTTGATTCTTGGCTCAACGGGTGATCAAATTCTATGCTTCCAGTCCAGAATGCTAAATATTTTCTAATGCTTTACCTTACGAATAATAGGGTCATCCAATGTGGTCACTGTATGAATAATTCGATCCACGGGTTGAAGTGGTCTTTCATTTCGAACATTGACACGATCATAGGATTTGTCGTACCATTCCATAGATCCACATTTCAGCCTGTGAAAAGTAAGTACACAAAAATGTAGCTCTTTGCATTTGCACCGTATACTTGATGAAATTAATTCGCTGTGCAGTTATACAAGACTGTGGCTGTCTATAGAAAAACGCTGCATCACATATACACTCAAAGAGTGGCGAAGCAGAACTTTGAGACAAATCTCATTTACTTTAATTTTCGAGCGCTTCAGCACCGAAATGACATAGAATGAAACATTTCAGTGACTCTAAGTCTCGTTTCGAAAATATTGATCGTTTTAACCGTATTTTGCACTTACAAATCCTCAGCATCCTTCACATTCGGCAGAGCAAGTTTGGACAATCTTGGAAAGTCCATTTCCTCAATACTCTTCCAATCCGCCTTGACGGTCACAGAAGCTTCACGATTCTTCATCTGTCCACGGTTCTGATCATAACGACCTCGACCTCCAGCCCCACGTTGGAATTTCCGGTTGGATTTATTTGTTTTTAATTGCTGCATCCCACCAGGCCCTTGTCTCTGCATTCCACGCTGAGTTCGAAGGTAACGATTATTAGGACGGAACCGGGATCTCTGGTACATTGGGCGTTGGACTTTGGTCGTGTCCACGAGATGGAATGAACTCTCATCTTCATCATGGAAGTACGCAAATTGATTCCCAGCTCCAACTCCGAACGTTGAGTTGTACTTATCTAATAAAATATAAATATAATTTTGAAGTTTTAAGTTCAAAATCTTAAAATTCTACATTCTAGCAGATTCCTATTTGGAACTGTGGCTACCTATAGGAAAGATCTGAACCGTAATTAAAATTACGGAACAGAATTGAAGGCAGATCTCATTTACTTTAATTTACGAGACCTTTAGCACCGAAATGACATTCAATTAGAACAAGTCAGTGACTCTAGGCTCGACTGTTTGCTTGCTTACAAATAACTAAATTCTAAACCAGCTGAAGTAATACTTGGATAAAAATTACACGTACTTTGGAATCTCCTGTCCGGGTAGGTTGATCCAGTCCAGTCCGCAATCTATTCAGAACAAATACATATGACATAGGTATTATTTTACCAAATCAAACAACCAAAGACTTATTTGCATACTTTCAGCACGTCAAACCAATAAAACTAATACTTTTCTACTCAATAATACCATGAAATAAAGCTTGAACTGTGGCTACCTATAGAAATATTCTGGATCATATTCACAGGAAGTGATACGAGCAGAATTGAGAGGCAGATCTCATTTACTTTGATTTTCGAGTACTTTAGCACCAACCCGACATTGAGGAGTGCAGATCAGTGACTCTAGGACTCGGTTATTTGTCAGAACTTAGAAATTGAAATTATTGATGCATCTGACATCTGACCGGCAGCCAGACACCCTACAGCCAACAGTTGACAGTGTAGGACAGGTGACAAGGGTGTGCCAGTGCCAGGCATTCAGCATCTGCACATATGACATACATGCTAACAGCCCCTTCACATTTCTCTCCAGAGAAAAGAATCAATAATGACCAAATGAATGTACACATTCAACAATTTGGTAACTTAACATAAACTAAATCGTGTAAATACTAAAAATATAAATTAGGATGTGTTATTTATTAGTTTTATATATTTTATTTTACCTTTCCGAGCCGGTCACTCTTGGCATAGGGTTGGTAGGGCATGTCTTTGAACTGATCCGGAACCCCGGTCGGGCCCCATCCCGTCTCGTTGTCGTTGATCACGGGTGGGATGAACTTGGCTGTCGGCGGTTTCGCCATCCTTCCTCAGGGTCACTCAAACAATGAACAATACAATGGCAATGTCAAGTGACAGGTGACACCAACACGAGAACAGTCTGTCCAAAATCTGGAGTAGAAAGCCGACTGGATTTCAAATCCGAGCACGTTCCCTCTGATCCATGCCCAATGCGTGGTTCTCATTCTCCGAGCGGACGGCAGAGGACGCGGCAAACTTATTGGCCCCAAATACAGACGCCGAGCCGATATTATAAAGCAAGTTTTTGCATTAAAAAAGGGTCACTTGTCAGCTCGAAGTTTACACACTTCAGGGTCACTTCACTCTTGACCTCGGAGCCTTACACCAAAGTTCTTTAGACAAAACTGGCCTACAATTTTCGTTCGGGTCATTTTAATATAAACAGATCTCATATGTAACTGACTAGTTGCTGCTTAATGTAGATTTAGAATGCAATATATGTTATCCGGTTTACATTTAGAGTGTATAGGCTTTGTGACGGTTCGGATATAAACTTGGTTCTTAATTATGGAATCTGCTGGACCAGAATTTCGTGCTCTTTCCAATTGTGCACTCGTCACAGCTTTAAAATCGTAACGCATAATCCGAGCGAGTGAGCGAGCGTGCGAGCTTCCGTCACGTCCGGTATACAAGTCTATCAACACAGTAGTGCACACCGGCACGTTGACATGTCAACAATTACACATCACGAATTTAAAAGTGGAATTCATTTTTTTTTTATATATTTTTTGAAGAAGTAAACATGTAAGTTGTAAACAACTACACGCGACAACGCGAGGGGCCATGGTTCCCATGGCTGCACAGGCTAGTAGAATATAACCACCATGGAAACGACCATTGGCCAAAAAGGCCCCCTAATTCCAAAGGAGCTCTTTCCAAACTCGGTACCCTTTGCTTCCTCGTCGTCCCGCAATGCCGCTCAGCCAGGGCTGGAGTGCATCGCCATCCCACAACGCAAGCATCATGGGCACTCCAATTAA
>JAQFYT010000682.1:0-21986 GCA_034694925.1 Ceratophysella denticulata
TAAGTCAACATATACAACTCGTTTCATTTCATTCTCTTATTGTCATCCGTGTAACCGTAAAAATAACGATTATATATAATTTAAATTTAGCCAAAATTAAAAAATAACACATAAGCTGCGAGTACGCTAACTGCTCCTGCTCCTGAATTGTCCCCGAATGCTGAACAAGCTTAAAAACAGTAGCATAATTTTACCGATGCTGAAAATTCTAAATATAATTATTCCGTGTATTTTCCACAAACAGGGTTGACAGTGGGGTTGACAATTCTTCCTCAAGGCCTGGCCTACGCCACTCTCGCCGGACTCCCACCTCAGGTAAGCAAAGTGCATCTGAGCCCAATAGTCAACGAATGACCCTGACATCACAAAAACAACATGTACCTATGCTCAGAACTCATCTTCGGAATGTAAACATAAACAAATACATGTACAATGTATATTGAGTTTACATGAATTATTCAACAAAATGACCCATTTTTTCAACAAAAGTTACACAATAATGTAAACGTTCAAGAAGGGTCTTTCTCAGGAAATGCTCAGGGCTATGTCATTTGTATTGTATATTTTGGGAAAATTTTTGGAACAAGAAAATACCGGTTAATAGCATTACAGATATATTGGGCATCTGTACCACGACAAGGTCAATTTATGCGTCGGATTCTAGGTAGCCAAAACCATCCCAATAGGAACTACGTAAACTTACGTTAACTAACTGTGGCGAAGACGCACTCAAGGCTTATTAGTCAATAAAATATTTATACTTACGCTATAACAGTTAGATTTTTGTCAACTCAAAATCTCAAATCAGGTTTTCTACCCATAATAATGCTAAACGCTGAATTAATTACGATTACGACGAGCGGTAGCCATAACTTTAATTACACTGTGTATATTATACAATGCAATTTTTATGTAATGCGGAACATCTTTTCTCGCATCTTTTCCTGTAGATATAAATTAGGAAAAACGACCAAAAAGCTACGTAGGTAAATAACATAGGTATTTTGCAAGGTGTATTAGCATGTGAATCGTAATTAAATAATTCTATTTTTTCAGTATGGCTTATACTCGGGCTTTGTCGGCTGTTTTGTTTATATCTTCTTCGGCTCCACAAAGCCAGTTAATATGTGAGTTTTTCCTATGTATGATTCATAATCATAAATCTCCGGTGGTTATCACTTGACATGCGGATGATTTGGGTTTAATAAACCGGTTTAAACTGCAATAATTTATTATTATTTTGATTAAATTCTAATTGTAATAGTGGACCCACGGCGAGTATGGCAATTATCACACTTTCCTATGGTATGGGAAAACCGCCGCAGTACACCGTCGTCCTCACCTTCCTCACTGGGCTCGTGACACTGGCCATGGGCATACTACAACTCGGTATGTCAATATTTGGGATATGGAGCAAATATTTGGTTATGACTTATGACAATTAACACAGTGACAATGAGACAAAAAGCTGATTTACGGCAGCTTGGGACCAGAAGGTACCTACCTAAATACGATGACGCGCGGTAGAAGGGCTTATACGTGGTGTAATGATTGAGGATGTTTACATAATTTTCAAAAAATGCAACAAAAATCGCGCACTAATTGGGCTTCAAAATGACCTTTTCCACGGTTTTTGAAAAAAATATACAAGTTTATTGTGCTTCAAAATGATCGGTTTGTAGTGTTTTTGAAAAACAGTACACGTTTCATAAGTTTTTAATCGCGCAACAATTTTGCGACCAAATAAACTGGTTTGAATAGAGATTTTGAATCTGTATATTGTGACAAAAATAACGCGCACCAATTTTGCTGGCATCGCATTCATACGAAAAATTGCCGACAGACGTGCGGATAGCAAGCGTCATCCCAGCAGACCCTTCGGGTCTAAAAATGCTCCACAAACTTACATAGGAACTACACAAGCGTCCGTGACATGATCTGATCAATGATCAAACAGCACTTAATTTGTGGATTAACTCTGCTAATTCCGGCAAAATCAGGCACAATCCAGTTTATATTTTTATGACATACTTTACAATGGAATCCTACCACAGTTATGAATTTGTTGTCGAAATACTTGAATTTTGAACCTAATATGGTTACTGTGACTTATTTTCGGAACAGGCTTCGTGGTCAATTTTATCAGTACACCGGTTATGTCTGGATTCACGAGTGCTGTGGCCATCACGATTATTTCAACGCAGATCAAAGCCCTACTCGGACTCAAGTTTGCGGCCAATGGAATCATTGAAGTGATTGAAGGGACTATCAAGAATATTGAACATACCAGGGCTCATGACACGATTCTGAGTCTCATTTGCATCATTTCCCTGCTCTTCCTTCAAGTATGAACCTTATTTACCAATATGCTAAAAAATAGGCTCTAATTTAGGTTTAGTACCGGTTGCATGAGCAAGTGTGGTCTACCTACACAGTAGATCACGAATTACGTACCTAGGTCATCTCAGGCGCAGCTTTTGTCTGGTTCAACGCTATGTAAATTAGAGTAAACATAGGTTAGGTAAAATTTGAATTAAATCCATTAGTATTAGGTAGCGTTCCTAAATTTGCGAACATAACTTAGACTTAAATGTGATCTACTGCCGGTAGACCACACATGCTAATTGTAAAAGCGTAACTTCGATTTCTATTTAAAATGCAAATTTCAGACATAAATTTACATGAAATTCCTATTTTCCGTCCAGAATCTGCAGAGAATCTTCAAATGCGCCAAAACCTGCTCACCGGTCATGGACAAAATTCTCTGGCTCATCTCAACGTCCAGAAGTGCCATTGTTGTCGTGGTTTGTACAGCAATTTATGCCATTTGGGCAGGTGATCCGCCGCAAGTAGCAGTTGTAGGTATGCTGATTCCATATAAATAACTACATACGTGATGCAATTTGTAATTTTGCAATTTTGTAGGCAATTTGTTAATCTTTCGACGGTCAATTTTTCAGGCGACATCGTCCCCGGACTTCCGGCCTTTGCTATCCCCGAGTTTTCCTTTACAGGCTACAATACCACAGAATCTGACACGGGCGTGGAGTACACGTTGTCTAAAATTGTGAGTGAGAGCTCATCAGCTCTCTTGGTCATCCCACTCCTGGCCATTATGGAACATATCACAGTGGCCAAAGCCACAGCCGGGATGAACCGGGTGGACGCAACACAGGAAATGGTGACCATTGGATTGTCCAACCTCATCGGAGCCTTCTGCAATTCCATGCCCATTACGGGAAGCTTTTCCAGAACTGTGGTCAATCATGCTTCGGGTGTGGCTTCCCCGCTTGGTGGTCTGGTCACAGGTGTACTGGTCATCCTGGCCCTTCAATTTCTGACACCGTATTTTTACTATATTCCCAACGCTTCCCTCGCCGCGGTCATCGTCTGTGCTGTTATCTTCACAGTGGATTTTGCTATTCTGAAGCCAATGTGGAGGAGTAAACGTAAGTTTGTCGAATCCCGATCGTTTTGAATATTCGATTGTGTTATTGATTGCTGAGCAGGTCAAACCCGAAAATTCGAAACGGCCAATGCGATCATCGATTAATTACATCTTAATCAGCATTTAAACTAATTAATTTGCATTACTTAGGTATGGATCTGCTTCCATGGGGCGTCACATTCTTGGTCAGCCTTCTGGTCGGCTTGGAATATGGAATTATGGCCGGATTCTTTATCAGTCTGCTCTTCCTGCTCTACTATGCCGCCCGGCCAGGCGTTCGCGTCAAGCGAGGAGAGGTAAGCGTATACGTTACGGCCTACCTGCACGATTTATGAGCTTTTTAGGTTGAGCATTGTATTTACTGTACAATTTGCACCTATTCGCTAATCAGATAAGCAACCATATCCATTTGTTAATATTGTACTTATCTCAATTTGCTTGTTTTTCCCTAGACGTCCACTGGCATTGAGTTTATTTTAGTGGAACTGGATCGGTCACTGGCCTTCCCCTCCGTGGAGTACACGAGCTACGTGGTCATGAAAACAGGGAATAATTGGGCCAAGAGCCGACTACCAGTGGTCGTGGATTGCCATCATATTCAATTTGCTGATTTTACTGCCGCACAAGTAATTAATTAAATAGTTAAAGTGATAAATTATATTAATATCTTAGTTTTTAAATACTCGGTAGATGGTATAACGTGAACATGCTGCTACTATCCTAAATCTCATTTGATGCATTTTACAGGGAGTGAAAGATTTATTCACAATGTTCAATGACAAGAATCAAGAGCTCATATTATGGAAACTCAAGCCATCCTTGGTCCGAATCGTTACCGGGGTCATGGAGTGCAGCGGTACACCGTTCAAACACTGCTCGACTGAGAATCAGCTCGAAGAAATTCTAGAAGGTATGCAATCTTTTGCGTCAATTCGTCAATTAAAATGCCTTAATTTTTGCCATAATTTACGAATTCCATATATCTCAAATATTTCAGCCAAAAGAGCTGACCTCGAAAAAGACAATAGTGACGTCAAAATCACGTTTACAATGGCTGGAGAAGATGATGACTCAACGGGCGGGTCAATCTGTGAGGCGGATGAGCAGAGTCCAGACGGACAATATAAATTATAGTCTTATATAACCCTGTTCTATGTACAATTTATATTTGTTGTTATTTTTTAGAATTCAGAATCCCATTTGTGAGCATGCATAATTCAGTTTATGTTAAGCTATAAGTTACCTTGTACTGTGTACACCATTTTTACCTGGAAAAACAGGTGTGCGTTGTCAATGTTTTTATAATTACAATTAGTTATGTATTTACTACATTAGCGCGGTGACGGATATGATGATAAGTTATTGCTCACGGAAATGTGTATTTTTAGAATAGATTTGTTGTTTTTAGCGCATTTTAGTGTATTTAGCCGTTTAGAATAGGTATCGTAAAACGGAATGCTTTTGTTAACGTGAGTGATGTATTGTGCATGGTGCCCAGAATGCACAGACTTATGCTAATTGGAAATTAAGGCATTCACCCTATTGTTTAGTTTAGTACATAGATTATAATTTATAATGTATTTCTGGTCCTGAGAGGGAAAGCCTGCTGTTCACGGAAGTATTAATTAATCAATTAATTAATTATTTAATGGGAGTACTTGAGCTATTGTTGGTGTATTGTACCTGATACATAGATACACACTTTTGTTTTTGGTTTGTTTCCATGTTCCTAATCGTCAACGTCTGTGTATTGTATCTATACCGTTTTGTGATTGAAGAATTAATAAAACTGAGCAAGAAACTCATTGTGATATATAAATATAAATAATATGTGTCACTCTGAAGCGACATGTAATATTTTATTTTGTAGCAGTAAATAATTATGGAGAATTTTACCGGATTTAAAGTTAACCGGTCGATTTCATCCAGCAAAATTCTGTCGACCTGGATTTCGTTGATTCGAAAATGAATTTGAAAATTGATTTTGACCAAAATTACCTTGATTCGAGAATTGGTTTTGACCACGAAAGTTTTGACCAAAATTATTGTTTTGAAACTGATTTTGACCCCGGAAGTTATTTTGACCCTGATTTGAGAATGGATTTTGGCCAATAAAACTGTTTTGACCCTGATTTTGACCACCTTGATTCAAAAACTGAGTTTGACCCTGATTTGTAAATTGATTTTGAGCCTGATTTGAAAACTGATTTTGACCCTGATTTGTAAATTGATTTTGTCCACCCTGATTTGAGAACTGAGTTTGACCCTGATTTGTAAATTGATTTTGAGACTGACTCGAAAACTGATTTTGTCCACCCTGATTCGAAAACTGATTTTGAAATTGGTTATTATTTGGCCTCGTTTGAAAGTTCCCATTTTGACTGTTTCCTGGATTCGTTGAACCAAAATTTCCAGCCTGATTCTGGTTAGCAGCTTGTTGTCCATTGAAACTTCCATTATTAGGAGAAATTGGTTGAAGGTTCTGACCGCTGGTCTTACGCTTGGCTTCTCTCCAGAAGTTGAAGTCGATTCCAGGAATCACGTCAGTGCTGCACGGAAGCCTTCGATTTCTGGAAAAATTACAATTCAAAATCACGATTTGAGCCCTATTATCTGATCCTACATTAAATTGTCTAAGGTCAAATGTCAACGTACAAAAATGATGCTTGCTGCATCACCAAAGGCTGAATCACTGTAATCTCATCCGAATTGTCACATATCACTCGTGCAAGACTGATTTTCCGGATTTGGTCCAATTGAGCTATGTAGCAAAGGAATCTTAATTCAGCAATAGTCTTACATTGCATGGAATCGACTGGGAATATTGAAAACGTCCGTAAAGCTAACCTTCAGTAAAACGACCGGATTTCTCTTCATAAAAGAAACGGTCACCCCGACGTAACCTTGCAAATTGATCTCCGACCAGACATACGAATATTGGACCAAGAATTGCACCCGGTAGTGCAGTTTCTCCCAAGGCTCCAACAAATAAATCAATGTCATCCACAGACTCGTACAAACCCCGAAGATTGCTAACGACCTGCGTTTAGACGGAAACGGTAAACTACTCGGATGAGCTAGATATTGTTAAATATATTAATTTGCATTCTTGTATTTTAATTTAGAATTCAAACGGCCTACCTGTGAGCTCATAACTTGATTCAATTCTTCCCAAGATGTAATTTTTGGTAACCCACAAACATCTCTCCAATCATTGTACGGTGGGAGACCGTGATCACGACCACGCTGAATATTCAGTGACATTAAGTCCAGTCCAAATGATGAACCTCCTTGAAATAAGTGTTTCGTTAACTGCAACGAAATTTGAATCGAATACAATCACCACCGCCTAAAAACAACCGCTAGCTTAGCGATAATTCCTGAGAATTTACCGAATCCGTCACGAAATTATCGAATCGCTGACACTCCTGCGTAGCAAGCCCTCGGACGAAAGAATCAAATGAGTCATACAGGCTAAAGGGTGAAAATTGAGTTTTGTCCAGTGGCATTTGCTCCGAAACAGTTCCGAATTGATTAAACCCTCTTCAACAAACATTAGATGCATTAATTCGATTAGAATATAATTAATCGATATTCATAATCGAATAATCGCTCACTTGATAACGCCTTGCACCAATGAATGACCGAATCGATAAGCCGCCGTTGCAAATGCATTCGTTATCGTAGGATCCACATCCGGGTTATACAGAGCCGTGTGACCCTTCTGAGCCGGGGTCAAGCTGAAAGTTCGCATATACTCTGGTCCGAGAACCAACGGCAGAAACTCGTTGTAAGTAATATGCTGCATTTCCGCAATAACAATCCGCCGTGTTTCCTGATACAAAATCTCATCACTCCATGTAGGATTGAGTGTGGCCAGTATATTGGCAATTCGATTATGTTCTCGCATCCATATGGTTTGAATAACAGCAAGTTCAATTTGTTCATTCACACGGACGTCTCCAGCTCGGAAACAAAATTTCTGTCGAGTACTGTCCGAGCATTCCGAAGGATTTGCTGGGAGAAGGTCTTTTCCACGTGTTTTCTGGGCCATGAGACGTCCACCCTGACCTTCTCGAAGGGACGTCGCTTTCTGGTCACCGGAACCGTAAACGTTTGAACCGTCGATGTAAGCTGTAATTTGTGACATTTGTTCTCTTGGACCAAAATTGCATTCACGTCTTGGGGCTGGGAGAGATCTGTATTTTAATTCGAATTAGCGTATGATGTTGGCTCTGTATGTTGAAAATTGAAAAATGCTTCCCTAACCTCACGAAATCCATACAACGCTGACCAAATCTCCCAAAAAACGGGTCATTGGCTGGGATGTCAATTGGAAAGCAGTCAGGATGTCTCAAATTTGGTTCAAGCGGTTGACCATTTTGACAACAGGAAATGCTTGTTTGGTTTGTACCCTTCACAATTGGGGTATGCGTGAAATCGTGATCTGTCGATTAAAGCAATAATTGAAGAATAAGATATTAACATGATGTATCGTAAACTTGACCATACAGTAAACGTACACAGTACCTACACACATGAACGTACACCAAATGTAAATTTTTTGCTAAAACTTTTCGAATGGCTTTACATGCTTACCGAGAAATTGACCCCACTGCATAATCATAAGTGTAAAATTAACGTATGGTCGGTTTTCATCCGGAATTAAATTCGAACTGATGAGCCTTGGCGAAGGAAGGGGTCGCCCAGAAACGCCTTGGGATCTTGGGCTATTGACGCCTATAAATTAATAATTTAAATCGATTAAAATTTCGTGGTACAACTGCAACATGCCATGTTCGATCCCGTGATCGCATACCGTCTTGGTCAGCCTAATAAGTGCATATATATTCATATTAAGTTAGGTTAGGTTATAAAAGCATGCGATCACTGGATCGCACATGACACATATTATATGTAATACCATCTACTATAATTCGGTAAAAGACTGTACCATCTGCATATTTAGGTGCCAATATTCTTTGAAATGCCGTTCCAGCTTTTCCCCAATCCGGATTCTTCACATTGTTGCATGAGCCTGGAACTCGTATAGTATTTTCGAATACAATTAATTCGTGAATTAAGATGGTTAGGTTAGGTTAATTAAGTGTTATGTGTTATGAATTACCGTCGATAGTTCGATAGGGGAAGTTTGGTCGACACTGAGAGAGAGCTGGACAGGTATTTTCAATTAATGTGTTTCTCGCACTAATTTTTGGTAACGCAAACGTCCCTTGAAGTTTTGATAATTGGAAACTAAATAGATATTAGGAGTTTTAAATTAAATGAATAGATTGCTGCCAAAGATGCTTCAGATTTCAAATGCAAATATGCATTTTTCCCAAAGTTTTTCAACGAATTTTAATGTTACATTGATTTTAAATCATGTAGATTTTCCATAATCAAGAATTAATTGCGTAAAACTTTTCATTTAATGGGCAAATTCAGTTTTTCATCGGGTAGATTAATTCTCCGCTTGTAAATTCAAATTCGTATACGAACTTACTCATTGACAAGATTCATGGACGTTTCGATATTGAGCTGAGCCTTGTTTCCCTTATCCAAAATGGCATTCGTGGTCGTAAAAAAGTTTTGATGTGATGCAGCTGGGCTTCCTTTGGGGACAGTTATCTGTGAAACAATTAATTTAGTGTATTCACTTGGCTGAATTTTATAATTGTCCAATGAAAATCGATATTTGCCCTATAAATGACGATTTTTGCCCGAAATTTTGGATATATTACCTTATCTTGGAACAATATTTTATTTGCATTCTTTTCTCTGGCATTGAAGGAGCGAATGCTAATGTCCACAGCTCGATTCAATTGTTCCTGATTAATTTTCGGGGTGTCAACGGGTGGTGGTGGCGGAGGAGCCAATACCCCATTTGACCCCACCCCTGGTCTTGGCGGTCGCTGAGTTTGGGTTGAGGCCAGAGGACAACAAACCCCACGTTGTCCATTTCCTGTTTCACATGGATTTTCGAGAAGGGATGGGATTTCCGCAAAGAAAATGGCACATTCTGCCAGGGATTTGCATGAACCTTGTCGCTAAAACAGGTACATGGTGCACAAACATAATGAAATGCTGCAAATACAATAGTTGAGACACCTGCACCATGTGTTTTGTTACCTGTTCAGGTGTGACACAAGCCGGAGATCTCACTGGCGGTGTTTCATCAAACACAATATCGAACCTTGATTGCTGTGAATTACCATTTCCTCTCTGAAATTAATTCGCAATTCCAAATAATTTCTGCATTTTCCGAAATGCCAAAATTCTACCACTTTGCGCATAGAAATTCCATAAAATGTACTTTATACTTACATTATTTTGTCCGAAATTGATTTGAGCATTAACTTGCGGGGTTAGCACAGCGGCTAACCAGAACGCTACTGTTCCTACCAGAAGTATTAGCTTCATGATTTCAATTTTCAATGCTATAAGATTTTAAACAATAACAATACAATACAAAACCTGTCGATAGACTAAAAGGACATAATAAGGTTAGTTGATCTGTTATGCCTTTCAAGATCCTGGTTACGAAATCCAGACTAAATTATGAGCATCTCATTGAGACAGCCAAAAGCCAACTCGTGTAATTGTACACTCCACGCGTAGCGTCCATCCGTCCGTCCATGGCATCGTCAAAGTCACACAAAAAATATTTTCATCTAAAAATATGCAGTGACCCTGGATCTATATAATAAGAAAAGAAAGGCTACCTGCACACATATAGCTCAAATAATTTATGACATAATACCACACCTAATACCTAATTTATGTATAAGCTCTGACGCTCCGTTTCCTTTAATAACCACCTGAAGCTGAAGGCCCACAATCAGTCCGTTGCATCTTTATTTTCTCATTGTTGTAACGTCTTATTCTTGGAGTCAAGTGCGAAATAAACAAAAAGCAAATACCGAGAAGCGTCCAAATCTTTTATAACCTTGAGATTTCACTCATCTATCTCATCATCTATATCTGACTCACTGTTCATCGTAAGGCCCATAAAATGTATTTTGCAAGTTTAAACTGACTGGACTGCGTCATTTAATTTGACCCTTTAATTTAAGGACTGTTTTGTGTCCATGCTAATTCACACAATACTCTATTTCCTAAGGCTCCGTTAATATTAACTGTAGAGAATCAGAATTTGGTGCTGTAGATTCAGAATAAATAGATCTACAATACTATAAGTATTGGATTTGTACCGGATTTTCTAAAAGTAGTCCCTAGGTGGAGATTGGACAAATTAAATATTTAATTTGACCAAAATTTATTGAGAAATATAAGTGCTCATAACTTTAATTAGGGACTACTTTTAGAAAATCCGGTGGACAGTATTGTAAATCTGTTTATTCTGAATCGACAGCACCAAACAGGATGTCGCTACGATTTGTATTAACATAGCCTTAGGGATTTATATTGATTAAAATTAATTTTTTGACGATTTACGTCTCAACCATGTGGTTGGCTCTCAGTTCGCGCTCGATATTGGGAACTGCAGGGCAGCTTTTAGTGGAACACCCATGTCCTGTCGCAACGGCTAATCGTATTAGCCGCAACGTGAAGACGATCCTTAAACAGAATATTTCCGAATGCGATAGTAACACATGGTCCTTATGCTATTTTACCAAAAATGATTTTATTTTGACCAAATAGAGATCCACTATAGAGGATAGGTACAGGTACCATTTAGTGTTAGTGATAACTGAAGAACTATGTATACTAATAATAATTCCGTATAATTATAATTGTACCGGATTTTTATAGTTTCTTGAAGATAATAGACACAGATACTTATAAGATAACTCTGCATTAAGTAAGTACTTATATTGTATTTGGACCAATATATAATGTAAGATTTGTATACCTATTTGATAATTCAGTAAGTATAACATTCGAAACCTTTTTCTGAGCTGAGGAATTGCACAGTTTACAACTCCATGGAGCTGTCTTCACTACCAGATGAGGCCTCGGAATCTTCATCATCTGGAAACAATTCCGGTGAGACTGTTCGTGGTGACCCCAATTCTTGACCATTGGTGACAGTTGGGAGATTCGGTTCTGGTCCTTCAGACGTTGAATCAGCTATTCCTGACGAAGATGTGATTCTGGGGCGTGTGGAAGTTGAAGCTTGACGACTCTCACTGACTCCATTTGAATGAGCATGACCATTTGAAGTCATGAGCTGACTATTCCCAATCCCAGAGCTATCAACAGCAGCCTCCGGTTGTGAATCCGGAATAACATCCGGTTGTGTTGAAGGTCCTGCTCCTGTAGTGGACACGCGTGAAACCGGGGAGGTCACGGTTGCGAGGCTAAGGCGGGCAGCCAGTGAACTGGGAGTAGTTGGTGCTCTGCCTGGTGTCCGGACTGGGGTTAGTGACCCATTGGGTTCGATGGCTCGGAGTGAGACGTTGAGGTCACGAATGGTGTCATCATCCAGTTCAAATTCATTTTTGTTCCGAGCATCTTTCTCGGCCTGTTCCTTCCTTCTCTCCGCTCGATTGTTCTGCAAATATTCGTTGAGGAATGGGTAGGGTCGGGAAGTTTCTTCGAATTTCTTTTTGAGTTGGGATAGGAGCTTTCCTATTCCAATGTGGATAGAGTAAGACATGTTGTCCACTTTGTAGACTCCGAGCATACTGTCTGCCAATTCAAACATGTTCGAGCGGAGGGAAATGATTATGAATTGCGTGAATTTGGTTCGATCCTGAAAGTCACGGAAAATATGAATCAATAAATGTCAATGTTCAGTAAGAATTAGTAAAAGAAACAGCTCAGAAACCAAAGACGTAGCTACGAAAGATCAGCGGACAAAACATAAAAGCATATTTTGTTTAGGTCAAGCTGAAACACAATACATATACTATAAGGTAGTCTAACCAAATGCCATACCTTGATATAATTAGCGATGATTGACACATTCTTGAAATCCAGAGCCGCGTCAATTTCATCCATGACGTAGAAAGGACTCGGCTTATAATGATGAAGTGCAAATACCAAGGCGAGGGATGACAACGTCTTCTCGCCTCCAGACAAGTAACTGATCTTCTTCCAAGTTTTCCGGGCAGGTCGAACTCTGATATATCAAAATAAGACATTAAGAAAACACTCACATTACGTAATATTACACATGTGCGTTATTCAACTTCAACTTACGAAATTTCGATACCAAATGAGAATGGATCTGTAGAATCCACAAGTTCCAGCTCAGCATCTCCACCCATTGAGATCATACGGAACATTTCCTTGAGCTTTGATGAAATGACAGCAAATCCTTCCATAAACTCAGATAGTCTCTGTGCAGTTGTGTTGATATAGGCTGTTCGAAACTCATCTCGTTTCACAGTAATTGCATCCAGTTCTGTTACTTTAATTGTGAACTCGTCAAGCTGCACAAAATTAGTAAATACATTGATTAGGATAGTACTTGGCTTCGAAAAACAAAACACCGTTTAGAAATCTGACAAAAAACGTACCTTTTGTTTATACTGTGCAAGAACCCCCAGATTAGGTTTCTCATTCTTTATTCTTGCATAGTACTTGGCAGCTTTAGCCTCCAAATCCTTGAGTCTCAATTCATGTAATTCCTCTAAGGTCAAAACCTCAAATCCCTTCGGTTCTTCATCTGGAATTGGAGTTAATTCTAATTTATCCATCTGTGCCTTGAATCCAGCCAATTGATTCGTATAAACTTTCTCATTATTCACAATATTAGCCAGTTCATTAGTCTGATGAGCTTCTTTCTTATCCAAATCAACTTTTTCTTTATGAAATTCATTTTGAGTCTTCTTCAATTTCTCTACTTCCGTCCGAGCTTCCGTCGCTTTTTCCGAAATCTCCGCTAACTCTTCCGCAGTTTTCATACTACTCTCCGCAATACCTTTCTTGGTTGCATCAAGGGTTCGGATCTGGTCTTCAAATTTTTGAATATCAGAAGTCAAAGTAGCAATTTTCTTTTCAAGCTTTGCTTTTGTTTTAGGATAATTCGTGAGTGCTACAGAGTATTTGTTGTAGTCCTCAATCACTTTCTTCCGTTGGTCAATGAAAGCATCCAATTTCTTCCGGATTTCTTTCTTTCGATCAACTTCCAGAATCTTTAGCTTCTCACCAACTTCCTTCACTTTTTCTTCAACATCTTCACAGGGGGCTGTGGCAGCTTCATATTCCTTCTGAGCTTTCTTACAAGCCGCTTGTTTTTCTTGGATTACTTTAGGGTTTACAATAGATTCTCTCCATTTAACTTCCTGGTCCACCAACCGAGCTTCCTTGAGACGTAGTTGAGTTTTCATGGACTCGACGTCTGTTTTGGAAGTCTCCATCTTCCGTGTAACTTCCTTGAGTTTGAATGTCATTTGACGTACTTCTGTATCCAGTGTTTCTTTACGAGCACTAACTTCTTCAAAATCTCGGACTGCCTTGTCGTAACTGGCTTTGATCCGATTGTATTCTTCAGGAGATGTGGAGTTTTTCAAGCTATTCGCCATTCCTGTGTTCATTTTAGGAATGACTTTCTGACGTCCTCCTCCGGTCATAGAACCTGTAGGTCAAAGGTCAAATCAATCCAGATTAAGTGTCATAGTGTCACAGTTTTATGGCAAGGTTCCTAGAATTTACATAGAGTGTAACATAGCAACTTCGGTAACATGGCGGACATGGTGCGCAGGATTGTGCCTAGTGAAGTCAAATATGCACCGTGCACAGGATTGTGCCTAGGGAAGTCAGATATGCACCGTGCACAGGATTGTGCCTTGGGAAGTCAAATATGCACAGTGCAGAGGATTGCGATTGTGCCTAGGGGTAGTCAAATATGCACCGTGCACAGGATTGTGCCTAGGGAAGTCAGATATGCATCGTGCACAGGATTATGCCTTGGGAAGTCAAATATGCACCGTGCACATGATTGTGCCTTGCGAAGTCAAATATGCCCAGTGCACAGGATTGTGCCTTGGGAAGTCAAATATGCACCGTGCACAGGAATCATCCAAAAAACTGCTCGCCATGTTACCGAAGTTGCTATGACAGGCACTGTAAGTGGACTGTGGACTTACCGGTAGGTTCAATAATGTCTCCACGAAGAGTGGTCACCCTGTACGTTCCACCTCCACCCTGTCCATAAGCAATCCTTTGAGCAACGTCCAAGTCAGCCACGACCAAAGTATCCCGCACAGCTTTGTAGAAAGCTGGAGCCACTTCCGGTTTTGAAAACTCCAAGAGATCAAAGAGACGAAGAGTATCTCTGGGACAATTGAAGGGTCGCTTCATTTGTTGCATCTGGGAAGTGAGCTTGTTGAGACAAAGAAAGTTTTGGAATGGAAGACCCTTTTGCTTCAAAAGATTAATGGCCGCCTCGCCTGTGACATCATTGTCACAAATCCAATGCTCCCATAAATGATTGGAGACTGTGATAGCCACGTTGTATTTCTCATCAATTTTAGCCAAATCCTTCAGTCGCCCGTATAGTCCTAGGAATAGTCGTTAAGCAATTAATATGCAACCATTAATAACACAAAGTACAGGGTGACTCTAAATGCTAAATATTGTTTGTGGTAATTAGCTTACCCGTAAGTCTGCCGTGTTTCTTTTCAGCAAAGAAAGCTTTGTAAATATTGTCATTTTGTGAAGAGCCCTCCATGGCCTCACGAGCTCCTTCATAGGTACCCCGAATATTTTCATAAGCAGCCCTTTTCTGCCCTTCTTCCACGACCACGGCCTGACACTCTTGAGTTTTAGCCTGCAGTGCCTCTTCTAGTGGAACAATTGAATTCCCAAGTGAGGATCTGGCATCACGTTCTTTATTCTTCACTTTTTCCTTCAAACCTTCCACATCTTCCTTGAGAACATCAAATTTCTTCTTCTCAGCTTCTTCTGAATCCTTGTACACTTTCAATTCTGAATTCAAAGCTTCACTCGCAATTTTCTTTTCTTCTAAAACTTTCTTCAATTGAACAAACTTCTTGTCAACAGCTTCTTTTTCTTTAGAAACTGCTTCAATTTTAACTTGAAGTTTTTCTAAATCCTTGGCCACTACCTTTTCTTCAGCTTCAATTTTCTCATTCAATTCATCTCGTTTAGCTCCAAGTTGTTTCACATGTCCCTCATTATTAGCTGGGATCAATTCCACTTCTTCGAGTTCTTTCTGCACAGCTACAAGATCTTTTTGAGCTTTTTTTCGTTTCTGATTATTGGTTTTGAGTTGTTCTGTATTTTTAGCATATTCCGCTTCAGCAGTGTCCAGAGCTTTCTTCAACTTGTCACGATCTGATTCCAATTTTTTAGCTAATTTTTCTTGTTGTGAAAATGTAACTTCTTTTTCTTTATTTAAATCTTCAATTTGTTTCAATCGAGTCTTAATTGTGTTCAGGGTTTCTTCAATAGCCTTCTTATCAGCTTCAATTTTCTCCAAATTCTTACGAACATCAACTTGTTTCCATTGATACACTTTATGCTGAGCTCGAGCAGCAGAGTTAGCATTCCGGAGATAATCCTTTGCAACTCGAACAGGTTCCTTGAGCTCACGTTTCTCATTCTCACAGATGTCCACCGCAACAAGCTTGGCCTCACGATCAAAATTCAGTGCATCAACTCGATCCTCCAAAGCCACAAGACATCTCATGTAACGCTTAGTTCCGATAACCTCTTCCAGAAATTCCAGAAGCCCTGTATCATGCTGAGTCTTTCTTTTCGGTGGCATTTGAGCAATAGACTCAACCTCACCTTGTAGAATCAGAAAACGATTGTGTACAATGTCAATTCCATTATCTTTCAGGAAAGTAGCCACATCTTGAAATTTCACACTTTTTCCATTTAAAGAATATTGTGAACTATTGCTCTTGAATGCTCTTCGAGTTACTTCAATCTGTGATCCAGGAATAATATCAAAACTTTCATCATCTAGACCATTATCATTAATTTTCACGAAATGAACTGTGACCCCACACCAATCCACGTCTGGGAGTAATTCCGATTTGTGAATCAGAACAGAGACTTTCTTACATCGAATTTTTGTGGCTCTGTAGCCAAAGACAAAGAGCATAGCATCAATTATATTACTTTTTCCATTTCCATTTGGACCAACAATTGCTGTGAAACTCTTATGAAATGGTCCCATTTGCTTCACTCCACCATAGCTTTTGAAATTTTCACATACAATTTTCTCAATTACAAGTCTTACACCGGTTGTGGGTTGTTCTTCTCTCTTGTATGGGGGTGGGATCCAAATGTCATCAATGGTTGTGCCGCCTTCTTCTCTGTAGGCTGTTTCGGGCTCATCATCGTCGTCATCGTATAGGACGTGTTTCCGGGTGGGTTCAGGGGAAGTGTCGGATTCAACGGCATCACTTTTCCGTTTTTGACCTCGGGTGGCTGCTCGACCACGACCTCTTCCATTTGTTATTGTTTTATTCGCTCCTTTGGCTTTTGTTTTGGGTGGAGGCCGAGGGCCTCCGCGTTTGAAGCCCATTGTGGTCGCTGGTCCAAGCTCAAAACTGGAAAAGAAACAAACGTATTATACATAAGTATTCATAAAAATAATCGCGGCGCAATAATAAACGCAGCATTCAAAATTGCAGCGGTAGTGTACAATTAGTTAGTGCCAGTAACCTAACCTAACATAACCATATTTGGATATTTGACTTTACTATTTGTTAGTGCCAGTGCTGCGATCTTGACCGTGCTGCGTGAACCTAACCCAACGCGTAAGTAAACTTGAAATGTTTCTAAACGCAGTAAAGTAAACGATCTACTGATCTACATATTGCAATTTGCAATACAACCAAACGGTACAGCACACGAGCAATGCAGTTAACGAACCCGGTACTGGTATGTTAAATCAATAACGGAAAGTTTTCATAGCTCAGTTGGGTATTGCTTGGTTCCGGGCTGATGCTGGTTTTTATTGATCAAACCGATCAAACAAAGAAAGTAACTGGCACGGGTCGCACCAAACTATCTCAATTTCCTTATCGATTTACCATTTACCATTGTATCCAGAGTTGTCTGAAAACACAACAGTTATCTAATTGCATTCATTAGCATTTAGCACCTACATAATTACATTCTAATTTCAAATTCAAACAAAATTAAAAAAAAAATGCCGAAGAAAACTCGATCCAATTCCCTTGAAAATATTTACGTGAGTGAAGCTCATCGAGCTCTTTACTCTGAAATCTCATATTTGAAACGAAGAATTCATTTAGTTGAAGGAGAAAGAAAAGCTAACTATGAGTTCAATGAAGAGGAACTGAAACGAAATGAAAGCCTACTTCAAGAAGTACGAGACAAAAATCATCGTCTCAAGAAAACACATAAAGAAATCCTCAAAGTTACTGGGAATTACTTCCAAGTCGTGTCTCAGTGTTTGGGGAATGAGAAAGGTGCCTATGCCTTTCGTGGGAAAACATTTGAGCAAACTGTGGATATTCTAGAATGTAAAATTGGAGACACGAAGAATAAATTGAATTTACTTCAATACAAACGAAAAGAGGTCAAAGAAAAACTGGATACTATTCTGAAGGAAGAACGAAAACTCAAAGGAACAATTAGGAGTAAAAATAGGAATATGAATCCCAGGTAAATGACTTTTCCCATGTACAGGGTGACACGAAATGTATTTCTCCCCCAATAGGGCATACTTACCTTCCGAAATCGTACAATGACAAAGCAAATTTCGTGTGGGATCAATTATGCAATAATATTTTGAATTTTCTTACAAGCAGCGGCCGCTGTGCAGCGCGAAATATTGAAAAATGTCGAATTTTCGCTCTTTTAGCTGTTTAAATGCTCCACCATAATGTGAACACCATTGAAAATCGATGCAAAATTGATCAAACCCTTCACCAACTTAGGTCAATAATCGTATCATTCAGAACCTAATTTCAACACCTGGAGCGTTCAAATGACTCGGAACCTTAAGGCGCGCACGGTCGCGATTTCCGCAGCGACCCGGATTTTGCTGTCTCTGTGAGGAGCAAGAGCGAGATGGGTCACCGCTGAGCCGCTCGTTCTCTCTTGCGCTGCACAGCGGCCGCTTGTAACAAAAGTGAAAACATTATTTCAGCATTTGATTTGCCTTGAAATTTGCTTTAATTTGGTATATCGGAATTGTCATTGTATTATCGGAAGTATGACCTGGGGGGTGGGGGGAGGGGAAAATGTTTAGCGTCACCCTGTACTACAATTCACTGTCAATATTTGATTGCCAATTCATGACGCCTTTCTCGAATTGAAACAGGTTAAAAGAACTTTTGAAAACTGACAACAGCATCGCATTGATGCAAATGAAAATTACTGAGGCGGAAAATATTCAATGTAAATACAAGAACATGATTCAAGCTTTGAAACAAGAGAATTACATGAAGGAAAATCAAATCAATGACATGGAAAGTACTGTTCAGTATCAACAGAAGGAAGTTGTGAAAATTCGAGACGTTCTGGCAGATGCTTTGAAGGCTCGTAAGGTAGCCAGAGCTCGACAGAACGAGGTTCGTATTTCAATTTTCAATCTGAAATATAATTTGCATATGGAACTCAATTTTCAAAATTTAAGATTTTGCCAAGGTATCGTAGCACGTGGCGTCCCATGTGAGGCATGACCAAGGAACTTATTTATGAAATTTCTGCACAGGTTGAAGAAAATACACTAAAAGAATATACAGAACGAGAAGAAAAGCTGTTCGAATCGCGTGTCCAACTGAAAGAAATTCGCGAAAAAATGGACGCCATCGGCACGAAGTTAACTTATCCAAAATTCCACATGGTTCACCGAGATTCGGCCTTAGCTGACGGTTCCTATGCTGCTGGAGACCCTTCCGGGTCCCAACACTCCAAATCCACGAGTTCCATTGAAACCGTCTACATTTCACTCAAAGCCATGACCGGTGAATCTGACCCAGCCGCAATTGTACTACGATTCCAACAACAACGTGAACACGCCAAGGAATTAGACGCAGATGAAACTAACACTAAATCCGAAGTAAGGAAATGTAAGCTCAGAAAACGTTTTCTGCAAGATAAACTGAGTCGACTTCAATACAGCGGTGGAGTCAAGCGGGTTGAATTAGACAAGAAAATTGCGGAAATTGAATCCAACATTGACAGAGTCAAAGAAAATCGGTATGAAGACGAGAAACAAATACAGAATTTTACAGAGATTATGGATGAACTATTGAAGAAACTTCTCTGCATCTGTGCAAACAATGAGCATAGGGTTCCAAATCAAAGTCCAGTTTTGGGGCCAGCCGCACAAAGTGTGGGTCATAAAATTTTGACCATTCTTAATTCCTTGGTCACGGCAATGGAGCAGATCATGTATGAAAATGAGAAGGTCTTTGGGAGTCCCATGCTGTCTCCAGTGGAAAAAGAATTGTTATTCGAGAGTGAGTCACCAATGTCAAGTTTATTAGGACCTTCATTTCGGTATGGGTCAATGACAGGATTGAATATCCATGAGGATACTGGGAGAGCTTCGGCTCTGGATGTTCATAACCCTGATATGGATAGAATGTCCGTTGCACCCAAGGGGTCCGCGAGTCCGTCAGTGGCTGGGGACAGGGACAGTGGAAAGAGAAAGTCGACGGAAAGAAAAACAGACTCGAGTGAAGAAGAGGAAGCTGCAGCGAGAAATGTCATTAAACGACAGTCTCAAGTCCTCGTGGATGCCAAGACGAGGAAAGGGAGATTTAATCCGGCTGTGGCTATTATGCCCATGAAGGGGAAACGAAACTAAAAAATCCCCAAAAATGCGGTGTTTCCGGCTTTGTCAATTAAAGCTAATCCCAAACATAACATTTGTACAATTAGTCTCTTAAATTGTATAGATAAGCTATCTAGTCAGTGGATGGTAATTGGTAATTAGAATTAGAATCGGCTGACGGCTTTGTAAGCAATCAAGCAATTCAATGCTATCTCAACAATCAAAGGTCAACCGAATACTATTACTGATTCAAAGGCTCGGCGTCGGCTGCAATAATTCAAATGTTGAGTCCAAAATACTAACAAGTAATTAAAAAGCTTGCTCAGTCAGTACTTTCTCGGCCATCACCGACTGTAAATTCGGAATTTCTCACTTAATTTTCTTGGTTAAAACGGCAAAATACTCGGGATGACAATGACATGTCCTATCTAATGGACACGAGATTAACTTGAAATTAACGCAGCAAAATCTCTAGAATTGCATTGGAAGAAAAAGGACTAACACTACCAAAACTGGTCGTCTACAGATTACAGACAATCAACAGTACCATTTCTGGTATAGTAAAAGATCAGTTTTGGTAGTTTGGCACTACTGGACTGAACTGACATGACATATACTAATGTAGACTGTATACAGTACTTACACATACATTAATTAGCTAGATTGTAGATATGCTCAGCATAAAACACAGACAGTACAGAAACAGCCTCAGTTGACATTAACAGGTCAACAGTTTTAGCGTGACTGCAGATACAACAGAGAACGTCAATCATCAATCTATCTAAATGTGACATTTTTATGCTATTCCAAAATTTGTAATATGACATTTTAAAAAGGGAAATATATAAACGTACCATGAGAAAATAGAATCTGCACTTGTTGTGCAATAAGTCTGCATGGCAGTAAATTTGATTTTAGTCAGGTTAGGTTAAAACGTTAGCGGACGAGATTGATCCGTTGTACAGGTTAGGATAGATTTTTGAAATACCCATATAACCAACCACTAACCTAACCTTTGGAATTAGAGGCCAATTTTACTTAGTGCAGCATTCCATTTCCTATTGCAAAATTCTTCTTTTTTAAGGCATACCCTATTTTTTTCAGGGCATCGAAAAATGCCACCCTTAATCATTCCGCCCAGTTAAAATTTGACAATACAGCCTTAAAACACAAAATGGCTTTCTGTTACAATAAGGGTTCACTTTGACTCTTTGACGTTGATAGCCAAAAGCATTTACATTCTACATTTCTTTTTTACATTTTCACGGTTTATTGTGCGATGCTGTGTAACTGTATAGTGAATTTACTGTGCCCTAGAAAGTTTCATAGGGTACAATATTTTGAAATCACTTACCTGGATGAGGAGCTGAGCGTCTTTCCGTCCTTGAGCCACTCGATGGAGTCAATCGGATTTCCGGAAATAATGCAACGGAATGTCGCCGTCCGCCCAACATCAATTACTTGTGAGCGGGGTGATATTTGAACGTGAATAGGTACTGTATTAAATTATTGTAAAAATAAGACATTTTTATCTGTTTATTCGTTCCGGTATTATAATCGAGACAAGCCGATAATCGTCTAATTAAAACCCGGACCGTATGGGAAATAAGCTTTGAGAATGATACTCATTCGTAATTGAGAGAATTTGCCAAAATACTTGGTGTGTTTCCCGATTTTGAAGCGCTCCTTATTCGTATTTGTAAAGGAAAATATATAAACGTGCCATGAGAAAATAGAATCTGCCATGAAAAAGAAGACGTGTGCAATAAGTCTGCATGGCAGTAAATTTGATTTTAGTCAGGTTAGGTTAGGTTGAAACGTTAGCGGACGAGATTG